>PVIC010000229.1:24069-144722 GCA_004025085.1 Thryonomys swinderianus
CAATCCTCTTGTCTCTGCCTCCCGAGTGCTGGGATTACAGGCGTGAGCCACCACGCCCAGCATTGTGGTATGCGGTGTTGATTGTTGGTGGGCGTGAGTCTCCACGCCCAGCATTGTATGTGGTTTCCGGGGATCGAACTCAGGACCTTGCGCTTGCGAGGCAGGCGCCGGAACCACTGAGCTAACCCTCCGGCCCAGCCTGACAAATTTTAAATGACTTGTAAAAGATAGTAGAATAAAATAAACTTCAATTCCAAGCATACTTCATCAGTCCTTGATTCAAATTTTTAAAACAATATAAAGTCAGTAAAATTGTGATAAGCAAATATTGATTCAAAATCATCATTAGAAAGATCAAAACCTTTAAGATTAAAAATACTGAAAAAAGAATAATACCGTATCAGCACACTGATTAAAGAAAAGGAATTACAAGAGTATGCAGGATGCAAGGCCTCTGTCTTGGAACTGTGAGACTGTCAAGGAAATAAGGATTTCATCTTATTTTAAAAGAGAGAGACACTGCAATTAGTGTGGTAAAGGATAAAGAAAAATAGAGAAAATTGTATTATGACTCAGGACGAAAGTAGGTTAAATTGTGAAAGAAACAAGCCTACCTTCATTAGCAAAAATGTAAAGAGTTCATCAAATAAAAAGACTAAAATTTTTAATCTGTATGTGTTTGTGGATGACAATCTCAAAAACAACTTCAAACTACCATTCTTATCCCAAAAATTACACAAGGATGTTAGGGATATTTACCATAAAAAGCTACTAAAAAGAAGAAACTAGAAAAAGGAAGTTAAAAGATCTTGCAAATCATGAGCATTTCTCCCTCCCTAATTACAGTATTATATGGAAAAAAACTAACACAATATTTTATTCTAAACTAAATTCAATGATTTTAACATACATACATACATACATACATACATACATACATACATACACACATTTGGAGAGATGAAAGGAGCACACTTTTATATCGGAAATTAAAATATCAAAACAAAGTATAAAGACAACAAAGAATATGCCGGGCGTGGTGGCTCACGCCTGTAATCCTAGCACTTGGGAGACCGAGGCAGGAGGACTGCTAACTTCGAGGCTTGCCTGGGCTACATAATGAGCTCAGAGTCAGCCTGAACTACAGAGAGAGACCCTGCCTCAAAGCAAAAACAAAAACAAGAAAGAATAAAATGAGACATAATGGAACTCAGAAAAATGGAGAAATAAAACAGTGATGTGGAAACTGACTACAGAATAAAAAACTGTTCAAAGGAGAAAGATAAATTCAAAGAAAATTTAATAAGGGGCAGTGAACAAAAAGCGGGGAATCAATTGAAAATATGGAAATATACTACCAGCACCAAAATGAAAAAGAAATAAAATAAAAGCAGATGAGATAAAGAGAAAAAGGCAAGAAGGCACACAAAAAATTTTTTAAAAAATGTGTAGCGATCATGTACAAGCAAAACAAAACAATTCAGCAAAGCTAATATTCAAAACTAATGTATAGTATGAGAACATTTTTCAAAAATAAAACAATCATAAGTCTACATGTCGAACGGACTCACTAGGAACATTTATCTTTAGAATCAACTTAGAGTCATTTTATGAAAAAATATTAGACTCTAGAGATAAAAGTATCCTCAAAGTATCTGGGCAATATTCATAAAGATTTTTTACAAACCAGGATTAGATTTGCATAAAATCTTTAAAACAACATTGAAAACAATGGAGTAACATTTCCAAGAAATGCAAGTAAATACAGCATATACCAAGACTTTTATATCTAGCCAAGATATCCTTCAAATATCAAAGCTATAGAAAAATAAAAAAGGTTTAAGCACTTAAAACTCTTCTCAAAAAGTCTAGGCTGGGATTTAGCTCAAATGGTACCACGCCAAAACTAGATGTACAAGGACCTGAGTTTGATACCCAATATGAATATAATTACCTTTAATAAAGAGATAATTAGAAAAACTTTTGCTAAAACATGGAAAATGAAGAAATTACATATTTAATCTAAGAAGTAAAAAATAAAATGAAAGGTGGAGACAAGTTTGAAATAATATATACATATATTTCACAAAAGGAAATACTGTAACTAAAGAAGTGAGAGAAAAATAAAAGCTAAATAGCTTTACTGATGGCTGTATATTGTGGGCATCACTGAAAACTAACATAACACTACTCAGTAAATTTTCATGCAAGCAGATATGGTAAGGAACATTAAATAATATAAAATCTAAGTACAAAGATGACATTTGAAAAAATACAAAACTTCCAGAACACAAAAGATAAGTTTAAGAAAAAAATATAATTTTAAGAAGACAATTCATTATGTACAGAAGCAAAATATAGCATAATATATATCCCAATCATACTATAATGTAACTATAATTTACTTCAAAAATGAGTCATCGATAAATGATGGTATACTCAGGAAACTAGGATTAAAGGTCCCATTTGACCCTGCTATTCCCCTGCTAGTAATATACTCAAAGGAATTAAAGGAATCATATTGTAAAGACATATGTTCCATGTTCATAGCAGCCCAGTTTGTGATAGCCCAATCTTGGAAACAACCCAGATGCCCATCAACTGGAGAGTGGATAAAGAAGATGTGGGTTTTTTATAAAATGAAGTATTACTCTGCCATAAAGAATGACAAATTTCATTCATTTATGTGTAAACGGATACACCTTGAGGACACACTAATAAGTGAAATAAATAGATCACAGATATGTAAATACTGTATCTTTTCTCTGGTATGAGAACCTGTAGATGTAAATGAGTTCTAGAAGGTATGATAGAGTTTGTGAAATAGGAAATATTCAAAAGGAATGTGGTAGGGAGAGTAATGAGGGGGAAAGAATAAATATGATTTGGAAAGAAAAAAATTGCATGTGCATAGGGGGTGGGTGTTTGTGGGGTGGGTAGGGATATGGGTAAAAATGAGAATTAACTCCTGTCAGATACTGGTACAAATTCCCCAGTGTTGAGTGTGATTATGAGCTGTATATAAAATGTATCAGTAAAGAATTCAATTTAAAAAATAAAAAATAATGATGGTGGCCGGGCGTGGTGACTCACTCCTGTAATCCCTGTACTCGGGAGGCAGAGACAGGAGGATTGCTGAGTTTGAGGCTTGCCTGGGCTCCATAGTGAGCTCAGGGCCAGCCTGAACTACAAAGCGAGACCCTGTCTCAAAAAAAAAAAAAAAAAAAGATGGTGTATTTAAAGTGCATTGTACGTAAACATCAATTTAATTTCTAAAAAGTACATAATTATGACTCAAAATAAATATCTATCAGTTATTAGTATCTGTGTGCCAAGTAGTATAGCAACCACTTTTGGAAAGGAGAAATTAAAAAGATATAAAGACATACGAAGAAAACCTTGAAAGGAAATTTTGATATACTATATCCAGTAAGAGATCGAACTATTCCAAGAATAAAAATGTGGATAATAGTAACCTAATCAATAGAACAGATTTTATTAAAGTGTAGGGAATTATATATTGTGTTAATAAAGGGTAAACCTGGGCCGGTGGGTTAGCTCAGTGGTTGCACCCCAGCCTAGCGAGCACAAGGTCCCTGGTTAGTCCCAGGTAACCACATACAACAATAGTGGGCATGGTGACTCACGCCCACCAGCCATCAGTACCAGATACCACAGAGCTGGGTGTGGTGGCTCATGCCTGTAATCCCAGCACTCGGGAGGCAGAGCAGGAGGATTGGTGAGTTCGAAGCTTGCCTGGGCAACATAGTGAGCTCAGGGCCAGCCTGAACTACAAGGCAAGACCCTGTCTCAAAAACCAAAACAAACAAACAAATACATAAATAAATAAAGGGTAAACCTTCATTTCAGCTCCTAGTCACAAAAATTAATTTTAGATTACAAAGAATGAATATATTCCCAACTATCAGTGAGAATTTTTAAGTGCTGAGGTCTCGATTTTCAAACTTTTAAAGGAGCCAGGCCTTAACATTTAATTCTATGAAGACTGAGAAAAGAAAAGAAGTGCAGAAGAAAAGCATGAAATCAGTAGAGGTTGATTCAATTAATTTAAGGAAAGAAATCATCTCTTTAACATCAGTTGTTGATGTAGGAACTGTAGCAACCTATCCAGAAGGTCTAGCACTCAATAACCAATTTCACTGCATACTAAACAGCCTTCTATTGGAAAAGATGCCATCTAGAACTTTCATAGTTAAAGAGAAGTCAATGCTCAGTTTCAGAATTTCAAAGGACAGAACCATAATCTAATGCGGTCGGTAACCTTAAATTGAAGCTAGTGATCATTTATCTTTCTGAAAGTCCTAGGACCTAGACTTGTTCTAGACGTCCTTGACATGTGTTCTATAAATAAAACTAAGGCCCAAAGATGTAATATATGCTTTATTGAATGACACCCTTAATATCTCCAAAGTATACCACTATGGGATCGGGCAAAGGATGGTAACAAAGAAACATATAAAGTAGATGAGGAGACTTTAAAAATAAAGATAAAATAAAAAGATCTGTACAGCATTCTTTGTGTTTTAATTTCTTGTCATCTTCCCAAAGCGAGTTTTAATCTTCTGTTTGTAAGTAACACCACTAAGGTCAAAGTGATCTTTTTCTAGCTCTTTTTTCAAGTGTCCTAAACTTTAATAATCAATATGCCAAAAGAACGTAGTTTAATAACTTTGGAGATAAAAGCATGCATACCTATCTAAGGAGTGTGAGTGGCGGGACTATGAATCAGAGTTAAGTTGAATTTAAGAGATAAAATGAGGATTACATTGTGCATATACTGGTACAAATTCCCAATATTGAGTGTAATCATGATGTGTATGTACAATATGCCAATAAAAATAAATTTTTTTTTAAAAGAGCACCCCCTTTGTATTTTACGTTCACTGTTTCCTCCTTTCACAAAGCTTTGGATTGAATGTTGTCCCACCCCTCCCCAAGCTGGACCAAACCAAACTGGAGCTAAAGAAAACCAATGTAAATAAAGCAAAACAACTTTAGAATGGGCTCCACTCTGTTCACACCTCACTCATTTCCTCAGTCCTATTCTTTTTAGTTGTTCCCTAATCAGTCATGATGTCAAATACTGAATTTTTTAGAATTTTTCCCCAAGCATTAAAGTGATTTCTTATTTATTCTTCAGTTATTTACAAGTGCCTTGAAAACCTTGTAGAGCACAAGATAAATGTGGTATAATTTCATGAACCACAAATAAATTAATAAACATATAAGGAAATGTCCAAAAGAATGATTATCACATAAGAATTGTCAAGAAAGATTTATGTAAAATATGTAAACATCTTAACAGAGCGGTCATTACTAGATTTCAGTAGTTTGGCAAATGACCAAAGCGTGGTGGCAACAGAGCTCAGGGATTTGTTAAAGTCCCTTCCATGGTTTTCTAATAATAAAGCTGCATCATGAAGACTATTTCCTCACACAGGGTGTATTTTAGTTGTTGAATTTCTCTTTTAAACACTAGACCAAAATATCCTTGGCTACATGGGAGACAAGACAAGGAATAATGGGGTAAAATAAGATCTGACACCTTCAAAGAAAGCTTGATAACTCTGCCTAAAAGACAAAGTACCTTTAGAAAAAGCAGTTAAGGGTGATTTGCAAGCATCCCATTTAGAGAAGGACAATATCTTCTGTTCTGCAAACACCATCACTGTGACAACGAGAGTGACAGAGTTTTATCGAGATCAAATGGGAGAGACAAAGTAAATGCAATCACGAATGAGAGACAGTGTGTGTTCCTACTTTGGGTTGCTAAGTTATTCTACAAGAAAGGGAAATGTATCCTAGATCCGGCAGGAAAGTGAAGGATGGTGGATAAAGTCCTGTTTGTTCTCTAGAGTGCTGAGAATGCCTCAGTAAACTTGTGATTAGACATCCACAGCATGAAGCCAAGCAGATCAAAGAATACAGGACATTAACAGGAGCATGAAGTGAACACCTCACAAATAAGAACTCTCTCCAAACTCCTTGTTATGTGCAAAGAATAACCATTTCTATGGGGCCAGAGATTTAGCTCAGTAGTTCCAGCACCTGCCTACCAAGTGCAAGATCCCTGGTTCAATCCCCCATAACCACACATGATACTGGGCATGGTGACCCACACCAGCCATCAGTACCACATACCACAGTGCTGGGCATGGTGCCTCACTCCTGTAATCCCAGCACTGGGGAGGCAGAGGCAGTAGGACTGCTGAGTTCAAGGCTTTCCTGGGCGGCACAATGAGCTCAGGGCCAGCCTGAACTACAAAGCGAGACCCTGTCTCAAAAAAAAAAAAATTTTTTTTATTAAGGCACTGTACTCTGGTTACTGACGTGTTAGTCTTTCCCAAAACTTGGAGAAGGTGTATGGGGAAACTGTTGTTAGATATTTATGTTGAAGATACTTACCATGCATTGTATTTATCCAGCTGTAAAGTGTCATCATTATTTACCCAAAAGAACTTAGCTCGTTGGTTCTACCTCAAAAATAAATAATTCAGTTTGATGGTAAAAAGGGAAACAAATATTACATATATAGTGGGTGGGGGGCTGTAGGGCTGTAGGGGAATGGGAAAAAATGAGAATTAAGTCATGTCATATACTGGTACAAATTCTCAATGTTGAGTGTGGTCATGATGTGTATATAAAATGTACCAGTAAAATCAATTGAAAAACAAATAAATAATTCATCTAAGTTTTAGTTAAATTCTGCAGATATACTGCTAAACACAAATTATTAATTACCCCAATGTTTTGGTGAGTTTCTGAGGAAAAAAGAACAGCCATTAACATTTAGCTGAGCACAGCTATTTCCTCTGTTTAATAAGCTCAGAACATGGAAAGTTTTCAATGGGTCCTGGCACATGGTCAGTAAATATTGAATAATGATTACAATGATGGTATTGTTTCAACAGCTTTAAACAGTTTCCCAAAGAACAATTTATGCTGCAGATAAAAATAGACCGGGTAAACACTAGATCCTGATGTTCCATCTCCTCAAATAGGACATCCTTCTATTTTTAGAGGTTGACATTTCTTGCTTGTTGAAAATTGGAAAGTTTTACGTGAGTTTATGTATAGTAAGGTTTACTATGACTCTACAAACACTACTTATTTTCATGAAGTAAGATATTTTGAGTACACCATTTAAAAGGAGATTTATAGACAGGAATGACAGATGAAAAACGTGTGTACCCTTAAGACTGTTGCTAGATGCAGGAAGAAAATTAATCACTTACCAAATATGCTTTGTGCCTGCATCCTCTTAAGTATAAACTCGGAGGGGGGGATTTTTCATTGTACACCATTCTATCTGCTAGAATACTGCATTTCCCAAGCATTTAAACATTTTGTCTATTGTTTCCAAACATGATGCCATGTAAGACCTAGTGACTTTCTTGGCTTTGTATATAAGATTATGGCAATATAATAATTAGTTTAATTGCTAAAATGAGGAAAATGTTGTGATTGAGGTGAAAAGAATTATTTTGTAATCAAAATATACAGATAGGACCAGGGATTTAGCTTAGTGGTGCCATGCCTGCGTCATAAGCACAAAGTCCTGAGTTTGATCTCTGATACGAGGAAAAGAAAAAAAACCATATATATATATATATATATATATATATATATATATATATATATACTTCTTGAAATAGCAAGACAACAGAATAATTTAAGATGTCTTTAAATCTTTGATAAAAGAGGCAGACAAGGGCCGGAGGGTTAGCTCAGTGTTTCCGGCACCTGCCTTGCAAGCGCAAGGTCCTGAGTTCGATCCCCGGTGACCACATATAATGCTGGGTGTGGAGACTCACGCCCACCAACAATCAACACCGCATACCACAATGCCGGACGTGGTGGCTCACGCCTGTAATCCCAGCACTCGGGAGGTAGAGACAGGAGGATTGCTGGGTTCGCGGCAGCTTGCCGGGGCACCATAGTGAGCTCAGGGCCAGCCTGAACTACAAAGCGAGACCCTGTCTCAAAAAGCAAAAAAAAAAAAAAAAAAAAAAAAAAAAAAAAAAAAAAAAAAAAAAAAAAAAAAAAAAAAAAAAAAAAAAAAAAAAAAAAAAAAAAAAAAAAAAAAAAAAAAAAAAAAAAAAAGAGGCAGGCAAGAATAACCCAATACATAGCAGAAATCTGAGTAATTCATTATTTAACTGTAGAGAGAAAACTATACTTCACAAAGAATATAGTTTTAAAAATCGCTTATAAAAAATTTTAGAAACATTGACCATTATTAGGTGATGAAAACAACTGTCCAGTAATTCCCCAAAGCATAATGTAAAATTGCATTCTCTGGTTATGTTACCATTAATTTGGAAATAAAAGAGATATAAGCAACCCGTGTGCCGCCACTCAGGAATGTTAAGAAAAGCATCTTTCTCACCATAACATTGTCCCTGCTGACCAACTTCTCCCCAGTTTACCTTTCTTCTAATCCTCTGGTACCCACTATTCTTTTTTTTTTTTTTTTTTTTTTTGCTTTTTGAGACAGGGTCTCGCTTTGTAGTTCAGGCTGGCCCTGGGCTCACTATGGTGCCCAGGCAAGCCTGGAACTCAGCAATCCTCCTGTCTCTGCCTCCCGAGTGCTGGGATTACAGGCGTGAGCCACCACGCCCGGCATTGTGGTACGCGGTGCTGATTGTTGGTGGGTGTGCGTGTCTCCACGCCCAGCATTATATGTGGTTACCGGGGATCGAACTCAGGACCTTGTGCTTGCGAGGCAGGCGCCGGAACCACTGAGCTAACCCTCCGGCCCCTGGTACCCACTATTCTACTCTCAACTTCAACTCTTGTAGGTTCCATGTGCGGTGCTGCAAAATTTGTCTCTCTGTGCCTGGCTTAGTTCACTTGACATAGTATCTCTAGCCTTGCATACGTTACAAGATTTCATTATTCTGTGGCTCAATCATACGATCGTGTCATAAATCCTCTATTTTCTTTATCCTCTCACCCATTCAGAGATGACTAGGTTAATACCATGAATCACTTCAGGTACTCTATTGCACAATGGGGTGCTTTAACTAACATTAATTGCATCATATATTTCGAATAGCTAAGATAGCTTTTACGATACATACTTTTATGATAAAAATGATAAATATTTAAAGTGATGGTGTACTCGCTACCATGATTTAAACATTATACAGCGCAATCATGCCACCAGTGTATTGCATTTCCATACACATGCCGTATTTGTTACTTTTCTCATCGTTGTGACAAACGTCCCACAACCAAAGTTAAAGGAGAAAAGGATTGAGCTGGTTCAGTTTGTAGAGGTTTCAGCCCATAGTTGGATGGCTTCAAGGCACACCGGCCTGGAAAGGGGCATCGCAAAGAAGAAACAGTCCGAGGAAACCAGGCAGGACACGGTGAAGCTCCAACCACTCACAGCAGCAGAAGCAGCCAGGGGCGTCCTGCCTTCTCTTTGCCCCTTTGAATTCGAGCCATGCAGTCCACTGTTCAGCTGGTGCCCCTGACACCCAGCATGGGGCACCCCTATCCCCAGCATCATGCTGTCAATCCCCGTTCACACACTGTCTTCATCCACCTTCAAAACTCTCTACCTATGGCCACACACGGCTCTGGGAGGACATCCAGACACAAGCCATAATCCATGCATTATTATTATGTCAAAAATTTAAGATTTCTCTACTTGAAATAATATTAAGGCCAAATGAACAAAAGGCATACATTTTAAATACTTAGAAAATTATTACAAAAAAACACACTAGACATTCACTTTACTGTCTTGGGCAAACGTACTAATGGGAAAAACAAAGCCTTTGAAAATTTGATTTATAAATACAATGGGATAAGGATAAACCAAGGACTTACTTTACAAGGTAGCCAAAGATTGTGGAATTTTAAATAGAGTATTTCCTCATCTTAAAATACAATTTGGAATATTTTTATCCAGTTTTTTTTTTTTTTTTTTTTTTTTGAGACAGGGTCTCGCTTTGTAGTTCAGGCTGGCCCTAAGCTCACTAAGTAGCCCAGGCTAGCCTTGAACTCAGCAATCCTCCTGCCTCTGCCTCCCACGTGCTGGGATTACAGGCATGAGCCACCATGTCCTGCTCCTTTACCCAGTTTTGATTCTGGAAAAAATTAAAGCAGAAGATCTTGTCCTTGACTCATGGCTGCATTTTCTACATTCTTGTGAAATGTACTGCTCAATAAAATGAGGAAACTAACATGAATTGCAAGGCTTCAAAAGTGATCAGTAATTCCAAGAAATTTTTCTGTTAGGATAGATTTAACAAAATGCTAGTTTAATGCAACAGGAGGAATGCTTTGTGCGTGTGGATGTTTGCTTTGTCCTATAAACTGAACTCACAGATTCTAAATATGTACATCACCACTAAACTAAATGCCTGGTCCTACATGGCTGTGTGATTTTACTCTGTTTATTGTAAAGTCATAACCTGTATTTTCAAAGTATTTTATTACCTATGCTTTTTAAATTTAAAAGATGGCTGCCATCCATTATAGTTTTCCTTTTGCAAAATAACTAAGATAAATTTAAAAGTAATAATTTTTGAGGTTTAAAAATTTTAACTGATACAAAGTGTGTACATAACTGTGAGGTACTATGCACAATTTTTAAAAATTGAGTACTGACACATTTTATGAATACATTATGATCATATTCTTCATTGAGAATTTGTACCTGTACATGATATATCCTCATTCTTATTTTTTCACATTCCCCTGCCCTCCCTTCAACCTCCCAACTCCCCATATTACATAAATTTTGTTTCTGTCATTTCCTTTTCATCTTCAAGTTTTTTTCTCTCCTCTTTGCTTTCCCCTGTCCACACCCAACCTTCTTCCCCTTTCAAGATTTTTTTCCCATTTCACAATACTAATTATATACTCTGGACCTCATTTGCAACTTCAGTTTCTCGCACTCCAGAAATGATGTGGTATTTACACATCTGTGTCTTATTTATTTCACTTATGAAGATGTTCTCAATATGCATCCATTTAACAACAATGTATGTCTATAATTCCATTTGTTCTTTATCCAGTCTTCAGTCAACGGGCACTTGAGCTGTTACCAACATTTAACTATTACAAATTGTGCTTTATAAACATGGGTACACATATGTCACATGCGTTTAGTTCTTTCATGTATACACAAGCAGAGAACTAACAGTCAAATCAGACCTCTAATCCTAGTTTTTTGAGAAATCTCCACAGTGGCTGCACCAGTCCACATTGCCACAGAAAATGAGGACAAGTTCTTTTCTTTCCACAACTCTACCAGCATTTGTTATTATTTCTTGAAAGCAGCATTCTTTGTGGAGTAAGATGGAATCTCAGTGTTGTTAACATCTGCATCTCTCAAAAGACCAGTCATGTTGAACACTGTTTCATGTTTCTTTGATGCTTTTACTTCTTCATATGAAAAATGTTCATTTCAGATGTCCATTTTTTAATTGTGCCTTTGAATTTGTGAGGTCTGATTTTTGTTTTTTTAGTTCTGTATATATTCTAGACAGTAGTCATTTGTCTGAGGAACAGCTGTTTATTATTTTCCCACACTATAGATTGTCTGGTCACTCTGTTGGTGGTTTCTCTTGCTGTGCAGAAGCTTTTCAGTAAGATGAGGTCTGGGTTGTTGATTATTTCTGCTAGTTCCTGAGCTGCTGAGGTTTTGTTCATAAAGTCTTTCCCCATGACAGTGCCTCCAAGAGTTCTACATGCCCTATCTTCCAACAGACTTAGTGTTTATGCTTTAAGATCTAGTTGTTTGATCCACTTTGATTTCAGTTTAGTGCACGGTGAAAGATGTAGATCTAGTTTTAATCTCTGGCAGGCTGAAACCCCATTTTTCCAGCACTGCTTATTAACGAGGTTATCTTTCATCCAATGAGAGTGTTTGGCTCCTTTGTAAAAAATGAAGTGGCCTAGTATACCTGGAGTTGTTTCTGCAACTTCTAATCTGAACCACTGGTCCCTGGATCTGTCTCTTTGACATACTGTGTGTGTGTGTGTTTTTTTTTTTAATCACAGTGGCTTTCTAGTATTTCACTGTTGATTTTTTTGTCCAGTTGATCTGTCTACTTGTGACAACAGGTAATGAGATCCCCCACTACTATTGTATTAGTCCTTGTTTGGCTTCTCATGTTCATTAATATTTGTTTTATATAGTTGAATGCACTAGCATTTGTGCATATGTAGTTATTATTGTCATCTCTTCCTCTTGGAAGAGGAATGTTCCCTGTAAAATGATGTGTTGATCTTCTTTTTCAATCTTATTAGTTTTGGTTTAAAATCTACTTTGGCTACAAATAAAGTAGCCATTCCTTCTACTCTGAAGTTTCCTGTTGCATGAAGAATTGTTTTTCATCCTTTTACTTTGTCTATGGATTTCTTTTGAATCAAGTGGGTTTCATGTACTCAGCACATTGTTGTATCTTGCTTCTTGATCCATTCTGGTGGTCTATTTCTTTTGATTGGTGAATTGAAGCCATTAACATTGTTGGTTATAACTGATATGCATTGACTTATTCTTGCCATGATATCTGCCTGTTGTTAGTTCTTTTATTTTTTATTTCCCGTCTTCCATTTAATTTCTTGCCTTGCCTAATAGCTTCACTCTGTTGAGCCTCATTGCTTTTTTCTTTTTTTAATTTTTTCACTCTTGGTACATTATATATACACATCATATCATGACCACACTCAATATCGGGAATTTGTACCAATATATTACACAATTTAATTCTCATTTTAGCATTGTTTGGAAATTTCTGGAGTGCTGCTTTGATATTCATGAAGTTTCTCAGATGTCGTTTGTCACAGAAATATCATATTTCCTTGTTGGTTTTGAAAGATAGTTTTGTCAGATACATTAATCTAGGTTAGAAGTTGTTTTCCTTTGGGCTTAAAGTACTCCACTCAGGCTCTTCTTGACTTGAGGATCTGTGTTGAAAAGTCTGCTACAATTCTTATGGGCTTTCCTAGGTATGTGATGTGTTTCTTTTTTCTCACTGCTTTCATATTTCATTCCTCTGTTGCATTTTTGAAATCTTGAGTATCATATGCCCAGGTGTAGAATTTTTTTCATTATGGCTAATTGGAATCCTGTATGCCTCACTTATCTGTATTTCAAATTATTTTCCTCTGCTCTAGAGGTTTTCTGCTATTGCTCCTGGAACAGTCTTTTTAATGTCATTTGCACTATATCCTGTTTCTTCATTGACTCCAGTCAGTCTTTTTTTTTTTTTTTCATCATCTGGCAAGTACTTGATTGTTTTCCCATGGTCCCTTGCTATTCAGAAAAAATCTTTCCTTTTCTGCTCACTAGTCAAAATCTTGCTTTCTGTCTCTGAGATTCTGTCTCCCCATTCTCCAGTTCTGTTGCCTAAGCTTTCAATGGGGTTTTTAATCTCCTCTTCCATTTGTACCTATTTATTGTATTCCATTTGTTTCCTATGCTGAGATTCCATCACATTCCTGAGCTCTTTTATTTTGTATCTATGTCTTTCAACAGGATCACTATTTCTGTTGTTATCTGAGAGATATTTCTGATTTCATTTTGTCCAGATCTTTTGTTGGCAGTTCAGGGAGTCCAGGGGCTGAGTTTCACGTAGTTACATCTATTACTCTCTAAATATTTCCCTTTGTTGATCTAGGATTCTAAGTTTGGGTCTTAAGTGTCTTCTCATTTTTATCTTTTTGTAGTTGTTGTTATTGATGTTTTTGGTTTAATCCATGGCTTGCTGTCTGTGAGATGCTTACTGCTACTATCTTTCGTGCTAGTATTTAGAACCCTGGGGGAGATAGCTACTTCCTGGGTCATCCTCCAGATATAGTTGGTCCTTGAGTCTTGAGTCTGTAATGGCCCTTGAGCAATCTCAGTTCTGGAACACCAAATATGACACATATAACACACTTTTCTTTTCCTCTGGAGTGGATCTTTGGAGGGGGATACTGTCTGGTGTTTTTGGTGCTGCCTCCATTTGTACAGGCCCTTCTCCTTTCAGTTCCAACACTGTTTCTCCACCGTGGGATGTTTCCATGCAAGTACATGTTACAACATTTAGATTAGGGTATTCAGATTTGCTCTCAATTATGGTGAAAACATTTAAAATCTCTTAGCTTTCTTAAAATAAATATTACCTTATTACTATTTAGAGTCTCCTCGATATGCAATACCATATCTAACTAGAACTAGAGGAACTAAGATGATATGTTAAAGAAAGTGACATTACTCCCTAAATCTGTAGATAGTGAGGGTTACTAATTTCTCATCAGAAACAAGAAACAACCTAAGGGAATAGGAAAAATTCCAAATGTTAACAAGGAATTAATGTATTGGAATAAAAGCAAAGTAGTCTATATTATGTTTTGGAAGGAGAGAAAAAAGTGAAGTTAGGAAAATGTTTAAAGAATATATTTTTAATATTAATAAATATGAACAAAAATGTAGTCCTTTAACTACTGTACATGTACATATACTAACTCAATATATACTTGTTGGTTTTTGTTAACAGTAGAAATAAGGCATTCTAAAAAATGTTTTAAAAATTGTATTACAGGCAATTACCTCACACTACAATTCTGTTTAAATTAGGAAGAAAACATTTTCCCTTACTTTCATATTTATATAGTATCTTTTTCAAAAAACTACTCAAAAGGAACTGAATTTCATATCCTACTTTATATGATTCCTCCTCCCTTTCTGTCACCATTCAACACATTTGCCTCATATCCAATGAGTTGTCTTTTCACCTCACTAGACATTTGTACACCAGAAATGGGACCACTTTCAAAATCTCATCTATAATATCACACTCCCTGAACAACCCTGCTGAGTCCTTCTGTCCTGTTCAAGTGCACTCTTTGTGACTAGAAAGACATGATCCAAGTGTTTGGTAAAATAATAGACTGGGCTAATGGACTTACAGTTTTTAGCTTTTTCTGATTTGCAGTTTTGCTATTCCTGTTCTCATTATTATTTTTTTCCAACACTGAATTACTTTTGATGCATTGATTTATTGCTATATAATAAAAATGACGAAGCTTTCAAATGTAATGTGGGCAAATTAATATATAAATGTGATAAAACAATTTTATTAAGCATTACACCCTTGTAATTTAATTTAGGCTGAGGCAAGTGACCAATATAGTCCTGAAACACAAGCACAAACCTTGAGAACATTAATTTCTATTAAGAACATAATAAAATTTCTAGGAAAATAGTAATCAATCTTAGGATTCAAACTTGTAATATGTGTGCTAACAAATTAATACCATATAATTTTCTTCTGCAAATACCAACCTACCACCGAACCATCAGAATTCCAAAGAAAACTCTCTGTGCAGTGTTGCTAGTTTTTTTTTTTTTTTTGCTTTTGAGACAGGGTCTTGCTTTGTAGTTCAGGCTGGCCCTGAGCTCACTATGGTGCCCAGGCAAGCTGCCGCAAACTCAGCAATCCTCCTGTCTCTGCCTCCCGAGTGCTGGGATTACAGGCGTGAGCCACCACGCCCGTCATTGTGGTATGCGGTGTTGATTGTTGGTGGGCCTGTCTCCACGCCCAGCATTATATGTGGTTACGGGGGATTGAACTCAGGACCTGGCGTTTGCGAGGCAGGCACCGGAACCCACTGAGCTAACCCTCTGGCCCAGCAGTGTTGCTAGTTTTATTAACATGGAAATTTGTGATCATAACTTTAAGAAATATAAATAAATAAATTACATAGACATGTTTAGGAAAACCAAAAAGGGAAGTTAAAAATGTGCATCAGATAGTACTAGTGACTTTTTCAGAGTGATTCTATTTTAACCTTTTTATTCCATTTTCCCCACATTGAACATATAATGTGGTTGTATTACAGTAGCAATAAATAATCAAAAGATATTCCATATTCTTATAAATTAAAAATTCATATATATGAAGGAATGTGGTATACATTTTCTCTTAAGTATTTTTCTGAGTCTCTTCTTATCTCTGCTGATCTTCAACTTTTTATAGAATGTGATTTACACATAGACAAAAGAGTACATTAACTTTAATTCATGATAGTTCAAATGAGTTTGTGGAACTTTTAAGTAATATTTTGCAAGTTTCTCATTAAAAGGTCAGTGGGTGAGAGCTATGTGAGCCTGAAGGTGGAAAAGCACCCTCTACCAGCCTGTACTGTGACCAGAGCAGTGAAAGAGGAGAAGAAGGAGTCCAGATTCAACTATCACTGGGGTGACTCATTAGATCTACATTGAGCTCAGATCTTTCTAATGCTTTTCCATTATGATCCTGACATAGAATTAGGAGATCATATGCTTCCTCCCACCCAAAATGTTTCATTCATTTATCTAACTAGTACTTATGAAGCATTTTCTCTGGGCTATGCATTAAAGTTGGCTGTAAGGACACAGCAGTGAGCCACATGACAACTGGAATGCCTATGTTATAAAATGAAACATCTAAAACATTGTTTTTAAGAAATTTACATTAGGATGTTACTTTCTCTGCAGTGGATGAAAAAGACCAGATGAAGCATGAGGCACAGCATGAGAAGAAAGTTCAATAAAATGATCAAGAGCCTATCCAGGAACAGGCATGGTTCTTCAAGCCTTGGTGCCAGAGTTGACTCTAGGAGCAACACTGTTCCTGAGCACTTGACTTAATCAGCTTTACCAGAACATTTCCCCCTCATCGATTCTTCCTGAACTAGACATTCCTGGATTTTCATGGCCACTCTATGGGTCTAGGGAACCTGTCCATTTAGACCTAAAGAACCTGAGCTTCCCATAAAGTATCCTATTATGCTCTTCTAGCTCTGCATCACCCTCCCTGGTCCCGCCCCTCACTCTTCTCTAAACTCTTGAAATCAAAATTGGATTCAGCTTCTTTAAAAAAAAGAAAGCAAAACAGAAAAGTCATTTTAAAATGCCATTAGAAACAATCTCCAGACCCCACCAACAGAATTTCCCTTTCATTCAATCTTGATCTGAATAATTTTATTGAATATGGAAAATATGATAGACAATGAATAATCTCATTCTGTGCTCTACTTGAGAAATTGTTTGTCAACATCTAATTTATCCAAAACATAAAATTAAATTTTTCTATAAAAATAAGCTCACTACGTAAAACTCAGAACAAAGAATGCTATAATAAAATAATCAAAATAGCTTTATTCTTTCTAAAGTAGACATAGTTACTTTCTTCCTACACAACCATGGCTAGTTTACAGAATGGGTATTGGGTAATTATAATTTAGATAATACAGTTGCGACATGTAACCTATTGTCAATAACCCTCCCAATACTTAGAAATAAAATGATCAGAGCTAACAGTGGAAGGTACAAAGTTAAGAGAAGCACTGGATTTACTGTAAAGTGCCTTCAGTAAAGTAAGTCTCAAGTTAAAGACGAGAAACTATTAAAGGCATTGAAATAGTTTTTGTCTGTATATGTGGAGACAGGGAGAAAAGGGGGAGAAATAGATTCAGGCACTTTTATCAAAATCATTTACCATAAAATAATTAAACTATAGTACATTATGAAATACAACCTGAATCATTAAGAGAAAAGGCTGGAAATGAAAGCAATAGCTAACACTCTGGTAGATTCTTATTTTTAAGCACCATTGAAGATTTCTTCAAAAACAGTTACTCAGAGAAAATTACTTTGCCTGTGAAAAAACCCACAGGAAGCTGTGAAATTCTACAACAACTAGTGCTTTATTTCCCATGCTCTGGCTACAAAGAGAGAGAAAAGAAACACAGAGCCTGGCAAAAGACAAACTGAGATTGAGAGATTTGTTGCTCTGGGGAAATTTGGAGCATGTAATGTGTTTTGACATTTCTGGCTCAGTATCACTACAGAAGAACCCAGGTCATAGAATTTGACAGTCTCTTTTTCACTTCTCTCTACCAGGATTATTGTAAGGAGTGAGTTCTATTTACCTTTGAAAATACACATATAGCATTAGGAATTTAAAAATTTTTGAAGTCACAGAGAGAAACATTTGCTGTGTAATGATCGGTTTATTTGTTCACCTGATAGTATCTTTCTTTTGTAACTGTGTCGATTTCTGATGTACACTCACCAGTTTTATTTTAAACAAAGACAATGAGATTTAAAAAATGTACATATCCATAATATGCCAGTATTTGTGCTGTATCCTTTTTTAAAAATTGAGTTTATTTGTGAATTTTAAGTATACATTATGATCACACTCATCACTGAGATACATAAGATACATGATATCTCTTGATTCGGATTTTTTTCACATGTTACCTGTGAGTTCGTACCTCATAGGACTTGAATGATCAGTTCACAACATGACCACAGGACCAATGGAATCTTGAGAATGAGTATTAAAATTAAAAGAAAATGGAATCAAGATGAATAAATACTTTTCATCTTGGGCCAGAGATTTAGCTCAGTGGTTCCAGTGCCTGCCTCATAGGCGCAAGGTCCTGAGTTTGATTCCCAGTAACCACATATAAGGCTGGGCCTGGTGGCTTACACCTGTAATCCCAGAACTCGGGAGGCAGAGGCAGGATTGCTGAGTTCAAGGCTTGCCTGGGCTCCATAGTGAGCTCAGGGCCAGCCTGAACTACAAAGCGAGACCCTGTCTCAAACAAAACAAAACAAAACAAAAAAACCCCAATACTTCTCATCTTTAAAAAGTAGAAATAGCTATGTAAACTATTTATCAGCCTGTTTACTTACAGCAGCATAGCATCTTGACATGAGTTTACTAATCCCACTCCTTGATTCTAGAATATTCCTCCACTCCCTGTGGCCTCAGTCTCCTTCATTCATGCCACAAACTCTTGCTCTTCAAGGTTCAGCTCTCACAGGCTCCTCAGCAGCACTGGCCACCAGTGCTTCACAGACCTTCAGTTACAGAGCTGAGGGCCTGGTGCTGTTCTGATGCCTTCGCGGGACACATTCTGTCTTACTGAACTTTCTCCTCGAGTACTATGCCTTTCATGTACCAGGCCCTTAAAAAGTATTTTTTCTTATAAAATGCATGAACTGAAGATCTTTCTGGTTACTCATACTCCCGCCAAATAAACCCTAACTGGAAAGTAACCCCTGGCATGATATTCCTAACCTTGTCAAACCCTGAACATTCAAGTCCTCAGCCATATGGAGGTGTCTAATGCATTTGTGGCCTTACATGATGGATATATTAATTTATAAAATAATATTAGTATATAAATGTAATAATATGGTTGACAATATTTAAAATGAATCGTAGTATAAATTATAACTAAGTACTTATAAATATCCAAGCAGGCACCTTTGGCAGACAGCTACACAAATAGATGAACTCAAGACTCGTGGTTGAGTGACCAGTCAGAGTGCAGACCCCTGAATAGCATGCACACCCGAGAATGAGCAGACACAGCTATGTCTAGTATGATCCTCCAGAATCCAATGTGCCTTGTGTTGTAATGGACATACTTGTTGCACTCATGTGAAATAAATAAATATTTATGAATGTTGGTGCCTGAATATTGGCAGTCCTTTCTGTGTGAACCCTCATTCTTAAGTGTCATCATTTTTATTGCCATTCCTGTCTCACAAATCTCCACAGAAATTTCATGACAACGACGTTGCATAAGGTGGTGACTTGGGTGAAGAATTTATGGGATAAGAATCACTGGCAGCTGTGTTTCCAGTGCACTACATGCAGACAACACAAACAAGCACGCTCACCGAATGGGGCTCTGTTGCTGGACGAGAGACACTGGAACCAACAGTTTCACAGAAATGGAGTCGGAAGAATTTCAGGCCAGAATTCAGGAGACTGAATTGGGAGATAAGTACTGTATTCCAGCTAAGAGGGCATGATTATAGTTGAATAAATGTAGATTTTTATATGTGAATAAATGTAGATATCTGTACATGAATAAATTAGACTTGTATACATGAGTAATATAGATTGTTGTACATGAAAAATATAAGACACCATGGTAAACTAAGCCCTACTGCAGCTCTTGGAAAAAAAACTAATTTAAAACGATCTTATTTGGGGGGAAATGGTGATAACACCTAAAGATTTACTAAGCAAGGAGGCCATTATTGCACATAGGTTATGGAATGAACATTGTGGTCTCATCACTGACCAGCGAGGACCCTTGCTTTGGTGATAATGGAAATAACAGTTGAAACCAAACTATGGCTTCCAGGCAAAAGCTTTAACAGAAAAGTAAGAAAAATTTAGTAAGAAAAAAAGTAAGAAAAAAAGTAAGAAAAAGTAAGAAAAAAGTAAGAAAAAAAAGAGAGAATTTCTCTTGAGGAGCTCACAATCACCGAGCCACTCCTTGGCAGAGGAAAGTAGAAGAAGACGTGAAAATACTCCAGGTTGAGTACCTGGAAGGCACACTCCGGAAGATAAGATTGGCATGTGCAGAAAAGAATAGAGACAAGTCTTATGGGTGCTGTGATGGGCTAGGATTGGCCTACATACCCCAGTCCTTGTTCTGTGGTTCCCAAGATAGCTTCAGGACTTGAAGGAAAGATTGGTTTCCATGAGCTTGAGGCCATTTCCGCTTGAGGCCATTTCCGCTTGAGCCATTTCCTTCCTGTGAGGCTCTGGTGGAATCCCAGCTGGCCTTAAATTAGGGTTGTTTTTCTGTCCTCCAAGTATGAGGTCTGAAAGTGGAAGCTGTGAAATGTAGGAATCTAAAGTCTATGTAAATCTTGAAAATTATTTGAGTGTCTCTTATTACCTCAGCCTTGAAGGGGAATGAGATAAACGAAATAAATTCAGGGCTAATAAACTTGTTTTGTCATCTCTCTCTAAATGAATAATATACTTCTGTCCAAGGTTTGGTAGTGAAAAAGAATCCAAAATGAAAGTCAGGCTTTGTTTGGCTTGAGTTACCTATGAGGTACATGCAGACACAAGAGTAATCAAATGTTGCAGCAGAACTCACTTTTAAGTTGCTGACTGCTTCAGAAGAAAACATAAATCATGTTTTTTTTTTTTTGAGACAGGGTCTCACTTTGTAGTTTAGGCTGGCTCTGAGCTCACTATGTAGCACAGGCAAGCCTCGAACTTAGCAATCCACCTGTCTCTGCCCCCCGAGTGCTGTTATTACAGGCCTGAGCCACCACGTCCGGCATTGTGGTATGCGGTGTTGATTGTTGGTGGGCGTGAGTCTCCATGCCCAGCATTATATGTGGTTTCCGGGGATCGAACTCAGGACCCTGCGCTGGCGAGGCAGGCGCTGGAACCACTGAGCCAACCCTTCAGCCCCATAAATCATGTTTTAAATGAGTAACAGGCAAAAGGTCCAGAAGTTTTTTTATCCTCTGTTCCTACAATGGCTTCTGTGTCAGTCTTAAGACAATAATACCAAATAACACAAAGGAATTCAGTGTCATTACGATTCTAATGTAAATGACGAACCACTCCATTTTCACAGATATAGGAAAACTGAGCTAAGAATCCTCAAGAGAATCTCTGTCCTAGGTCTGGTCCAGATCTGCTTCTGCTATTTTTACCCCCCTCTTTTTCCTAAACCATCCACTAACCTTATTCTCTTCCCAAATTGGTTTTTGTCAAGATAATTACTTTTTTCTTAATAAGAGCTTCTATGCAAATCTCAGGAAATTGATCCAAATTTGACTTTCATGTAGAAACTTTCTTTCTTTCTTTTTTTTTAATCTTTATTGGACTATTCCTAGAACACTATTACGGATTTGTAGGCTGTTGAATTTTCCATGTGCACAATTCTTTCCAATTCCAAATATTCTTGGGCAGCTACCAGAGAATACCAGAGACAGTTTATTTCTCACCACTGGAAGCTTTTCCAGTATTTGTTGAAAGAAAATAACTTTTAGGATAAATGAAATTCTCTCACTACTAGAAAGAAAAAAACTATAACCTTAGATATCCAAATGCCTCATGCTTCCGAATGTTCCATAGACTTCAATGTATTAACCATGTACACATGGAAATTTCCAATGTCTACATCATATAAAAGCCCTACTTATAATGAACCATATGGCTTCTACCTATTCAGTTATAAATTTTATTCAATACTGTGCTATATTTTAATGTAAGATTGAGTCAATTGTAGGTATCAGCTCCAATAGGAGCCAACTAAAATAAGATTTGAGACTTCTTCAAGCTTTTATAAATCACAAAACCCTAAAATCTATTTTTTAACTTAGTCAGTGGTTACAAAAAACTGTTACTCCACTTCCATTACACCTATTCATTTTGATATTCAGAAGTGATTTCTTTCACATATTTAAAGTTATAATAAAGTCTATTTTTATTCCCACATTCTAAAAGACAAAAGGAAATAGGAAAGTGTATACATAAGAATATTCCTAAGCAACCAGTAGAAAAATAGTCTACAGGTAACCAAAGGATGAGGAAATTTAGAATTTTACAGGTTGAGATTTTTTTTAAAGGTAAAAAATAATAGTATTTATGAATATGGGAAAAAGCTACTAGTAAAGTTTATGTTCTTTTCAAATGAACTCAAAATCTGTATCATTTTAAAACAAATCTAATACAATTTCCAAGCAAAGTCATTCTTACACACAAAGAATAGTGAGGAAAGATAACATCCATATTAAATTTTGTTATTAAATTATGTTTAGAACATTTACTGTATAAACATAATGGTTACATATTATAGACAATCTGAAGGTTACCTAAAGTTACCCCCTCAAAACACTCATTCTATATTTGGACAGAATTACATTTTATTCTTTAAGTTTTGCATCTTTGTATACTCTAAAATATCTCTGACAACACTCAGAACAAAAAAGTGGCTTTTCTTCACTTATTATTTGAATATTTTCTGATTCATTTATTTGCAAAAAGTTGGAACTCAATTAAAAGTGACTTAAACAAGTACGAGTGCATTTTGTTCCTTATGAGTAAAAGAGTTATTAAGAGGGGGCCGGAGGGTTAGCTCAGTGGTTCCAGCGCCTGCCTCGCAAGCTCAAGGACCTGAGTTCGATCCC
This sequence comes from Thryonomys swinderianus, assembly GCA_004025085.1. NCBI lineage: Eukaryota > Metazoa > Chordata > Mammalia > Rodentia > Thryonomyidae > Thryonomys > Thryonomys swinderianus. The sequence goes on from PVIC010000229.1 coordinate 47,054, forward strand.
CGGTAACCACATAGAATGCTGGGCGTGGAGACACGCCCACCAATGATCAACACCGCATACTACAATGTTGGACGTGGTGGCTCACGCCTGTAATCCCAGCACTCGGGAGGCAGAGACAGAAGGATTGCTGAGTTCGTGGCGGCTTGCCTGGGCACCATAGTGAGCTCAGGGCCAGCCTGAACTACAAAGCGAGACCCTGTCTCAAAAGCAAAAAAAAGTTATTAAAAGGCTACAAACATGCTTGTTTGGACTCACGAAGTGAAGTAAATTAATTGAAAATTAATTTTTATCCACTTCTCTCTTCTTGATTCTTTGAGAGCTCTTCCCACAATGTGGCAAAATGTCACTGGGAATGCTAAGGTTTCTTTTTACTAAGAACACCCATGAAAGTTTCTGGCTCTAATAGAAAACTTCTCAAAGAAGGTTCACTTTGGGGTCCTTCACTCTACTCAGAGGGAAATACCATTGATTTGACAGGCCTGAATCACCTGAGATAGTTAGGAGTCATTGGGATGAAGCTGAATCTAAAGTCCTTCGAAGTGGGTAAAATTTTCACCTCAGATAAAGTGTTGATACAATTATGAGTCCACAAAATGAGCTTCATGACATAACAGGCTTGTAAATATATTGGTATGAAAAAGGAATCAGGCAGTTTCTTTCTTTCATACAGATACCTGTCTGTCTAAATTAGAGAATGGTCACTGATTAAAAAGTCCATGTATTTCAATATATATAGGGGTTAAACTCAAGATAACATTTTCACTGAAAATATTTCAGTGAGTTAATATATCATTAGAAAACTCAACATCACAGAATCCAATTAAAAGTGTGCTAAATGTATTAAAGAAAAGCCTTTACTCAACTTTAAAGAAATTTCACTCTGCACCTAAAGACTGTGAAATCCTTTCTGGTCAGTCAAAGGAAATAGACATCTTGCTCATCTTCAAAGTCAGGTTCAGTAATGGACAGGAAGCTATGATATAAGACCAACTGTCATCCAGTGTCGCCATATCTGTTTGCACTTGAGGCAAAGCTGCCAGTCCTGAGCACATTCAATGTCTTTTGAAAAACTTATCAACAAGATCAAACTGCACAAGGTGAGAAATCTAAAGCTAATTTGTGCCCTACAACTCTGCAAAGAACTTACCATGGCAGAAAATAAAATATGAATAGCTTCACTCCTATGCTCAGCACTTGTCATAATAAATAATTTGTTGTGTTTTCTTTGGAATTTTTATATAATGTAAAGCAACCTTCATTAGAAGTTTTACATAATATTTTATTCAAATATCCTTATTGTTTGCTTGGTATATAATCTGCAGAATTTCTGGAGGATTCTTAAGTTATGAAGAAGAACTAACATTTTAGTTTTCTACTAGGTTTTTTTGTTTGTTTGTTTGTTTGTTTTTGGTTTTTTGAGATAGGGTCTCGCTTTGTAGTTCAGGCTGGCCCTGAGCTCACTATGTAGCCCAGGCAAGCCTCGATCTCAGCAATCCTCCTGTCTCTGCCTCCCGAGTGCTGGGATTATAGGCATGAGCCATCACGCACAGCTAGATCTATATTTTTAATGAGCAAACCCCAGTGAATTTATTGGAGATGGTGTAAAGGTCATAATTCAAAGAAAACTGCTGATGAAGACTATTCATGTAAGGCTAGACAGGAAGACAACTTAAATTTTCTTAGAAAAGCAAAATCTAGAAAGAATGGAAGGATTAATTTAATAACTAATATTTTAAAATTAAAGCATCAGGAAATATTGACCAAAGTTAAAAAGCAAATGATACAGCTAGGCATAGTGGCTCACGCCTGTAATCCCAGCACTCAGGAGGCAGAGGCAGGAGGATTGCTGAGTTCGAGGCTTGCCTGGGCTATATAGTGAGCTCAGAGCCAGCCTGAACTACAAAGTGAGACCCTGTCTCAAAAAACAAAACAAAACAAACAAACAAAAAAAAAGCAAATGATTCAATAGGAAAATTGCTTTTAAATTAAAAGTCAAGCTTAATTCCAATCTATCAGAATATTTTAAAGTAAATAAAAATAAGCATTCTAATAGAAAAAATAAACCAAGTGGAGTTTATTTACGTATTTCATAAACCTAGTATGGAACTTCATTTGATTTATTGTCAAATGAATAAAAATTGATATTAGAAAATATAAATAATATGCCTAATTTCTTTACCAGCTAGTTACCTGTAGTAAATCTTGTTGAAATGAGGAGGGTGGGAACAAGATCTATCGATTTGGTAGATAAGAGGTTATATTAATCTATTTGGAGACAAATTTGAAAATATTTTAGATTTAAGCCTATATAAATCTGTTAAAGTTTTAGAAGTTTGCTAGACCAGCCTATAAGTACTAAATTCAAGTTATTAGTCAGTCATTGAACAGATATGTATAGATCATCTGCTACATCTTGCACACTGTCCTAGTAGCAGAGGATAAAGTTGTGAACTACATGAGAAAAGTATCTCTAATTGTCTTTTATTTCTTCTATGAAAATACAGACAATAAATGTGACAAAAATGAATTATATAGTACATTAAATGGTGAGTATTCAGCAAGGAGGAAAAAAGGAAATCAGGATTAAAAATTAAAGATGTGGGGTCGGAGGATTAGCTCAGTGGTTCTGGCGCCTGCCTCGCAAGCTCAAGGACCTGAGTTCGATCCCCGGTGACCACATAGAATGCTGGGCGTGGAGACACGCCCACCAACAATCAACACCGCATACTACAATGTCAGACGTGGTAACTCAAGCCTGTAATCCCAGCACTCGGGAGGCAGAGACAGGAGGATTGCTGAGTTCGCGGCGGCTTGCCTGGGCACCATGGTTAGCTCAGGGCCAGCCTGAACTACAAAGTGAGACCCTGTCTCCCAAAAAAGCAAAAAAAAAAAAAAAATCAAAGACGTACAAATGGAAAGAGGAGAACCTGCTTGGAGAAAGACATAACTGTGGAGGTAATATTTCTAATACTCTAGTTTTCATGTGCATAGTGATTTCTGGTTTAATCAATAGAAATATATATTATTTAGGATGAAGTAGAAGTCATTGGTTAGACAGGGCAAAAAAATGTGTGTGTGTGTGTGTGTGTGTGTGTGTGTGTGTGTGTGTACACATATGTGTTACTTAAGCCTTTTACAGAGATAACGGGGAACAAGATATGGATGTCAGTACCTCAGGGGACCGGGGGTTTAAAAAGAATTAGGATGTGTGATGTAAATGCACCAACCCTTCATGAGGAAGGCCATGATGCAGTCGTAAGGTAATCATTATGTAGCACAGACACGCATTAATAATAGAGGGGGAATGCTTGACTTAGCACAAGACTAACAGTAATAAAGCCAATAACTGAGTCTACGTTATTTGCTACTATAAGTCTAGCAATGAGCCAGTTTGGCAGATAGTGAGCAGTCAAGGCCCACTTCCAAAATCGGGATGCAAAAGGAAAACAATTTCTAATATTTGTTGAACTCTTCTGTGTCCCATAATGTTACACTTTGCAAGCATAATCTCCTTTACTTTTCACAGCAAAATAAGCTGTTGCCGCTTTATTTTTCCACAATAGCAGAATGACTTGGTTGAACGGGAGGAATCCTTAAGGTTCTTGACACGTCCTATTAAGTTGTTTTCCAGAGTTTTAGTAATCTGCGTTACTGGAGCTGAGTGACTACCTCACCATGGATTTATACTTATTAACGTTCATTTTTAACTTCTCCAGTGTTAGAGGTGAAAATATTATAGTGTTATTTCATCAATAATCTAAATTTAATTTATCCCATCACCAAAGTATCAGAAGGCAAGGTACTCAACAACCTGCCCAGTCCCTATTTTGTCATTTACGCCTCACATACCCCCTGATTCTTCACAGAAAGTCACCAAGGAGCCTTGAGAACCTAGGAATTTTCCTCCATGTTTCAGGAAGATCTTAACTATTGACAATTGATTTCAAATTGCTCAAAGAGCTTTTCCTTGGTTTAGGTTTTTTTTTTTTTTCTTCTCTGTATGAAAACATCAATACCTGCTGATGGCCTTCAAGATTAAGCCAGACTTCTTTGGATGGTATGTAAGTCACTGCATTTGCAGGCACTTCGGGGCCCCTAAGGCGAGATCCCTCCGACCCGTTCCACCCTTTACAAGCACATACTCGCTCCCCATTCTCTACGGGGCACCTACACACCTCCATCTTGGCTGAAGATCTCCTTTGCCTTTTGAGCATATCCCCCTCTCACTGTACCCCTTCCTTCTTTCCATCTTCTGGTGAACTTCCATTTTTATTCATCATTATTCAAAACATTCTTTATTATACAATTTTTTCAATTAAGATAGCACTTCCTCTGTAAATACTACATATTGACGGATGCGATGACCGCCCTCTCTTTCTTCATAGGTTCCTGGGATTATTTCTGAATTGTACTTATCTACCCATTTCTGCCTCGTGAATAAGACAGAGAGCTCCTGTTAATGCTATGAAACAAGATGGGTTTTTTTTTGTCTTATATTTTCAGAAATTAGCATAGTGTCCGTGAAATAACATAGTACTAAGTATGCAGTGTGGAAAGCAGCTCAGGCCAGGGCATTGCCCCAAACCAGGGGTCAGCTCTCTGGGAGCTGCCCTCAGTCACCGTGGGGGGGCTTGCTCCCTCACCAGGAAACTATTTTGCATTTTGCCCTGGGCTCTCCCTACCTCCCCCCATAAGGGAAGTATTCTAAGAGAGACAAAGACTTGTGCCTTTAGAGCCTGGGCTAGTCTTTACCAAAAGTTAAGAAACTTGCAGATCACCTGGGGAGAAATTTAAGGAGCAGAGAAAGCACATTCTGGAAATTTTTAGGTACTGGCTGCCAGACAAGATTATCTTTGTACTTTGAGTTCCTGTAGATTTAGATTTTAATCATGCTAACCCTACATGTTAACCACTAATTATATTATCAATTGCAAGCTTTGCATGTGGGCACTGTAGCTAGAAATACTATGAAAGAGCACTGAAGAATAAACTCAGGGCCTTCAGAATTATCTAAGGTCCTCCCAATCGCATCTTTGTCTGTCTTGTGTTTTTTTTTCTTTCTTTGTTTTTTTTTTTTGAGGCAGGGTCTCACTTTGTTCAGGCTGGCCCTGAGCTCACTATGTAGCCCAGGCAAGCCTTGAACTCAGCAATCCTCCTGCCTCTGCCTCCTGAGTGCTGGGATGACAGGCGTGAGCCACCACGCCCGGCTATCTTCTGTTTTTCTTAATCCTCACCCCCTACTCAGGTACCATCTGATTTTGCAGGCTGGCCCCGGCAATGTAGTATGTTTTGAAAGGAATGAATGGGTCAAAGAATGGGAGAATTTTTTTCACTCTTCTGTTCATGATCATCTAGGTTGCTACTGAGACTTAGTTATTATGAATTGTGCTGTATAAACACAGGTGTGTGTGTGTGTGTGTGTGCATCACTGTAATATGGTCTTTAATGCTTAAGTGAAACAAATCAAACACAGCTTTAAGTATTGCATGGCTCATATGAGAAATCCAAAATATAAATAAAGAACAAAATGAAAGATAACTAATAGTAGGGAGTTAAATTGTCCTTTCACAGTTGGCAATGAGATAAAGAGATGGAGCCAGAGAGAGAAGGGAGGAAAAAATGAAAAAGGAATTAAAATGTGTTTCATACATGTGCCACCTCTGCAGAAGGAATGTAGACGTGCTACACACATATGTGTTAACGAAAACAAGAAAAAAAAGAAGAGGATTACTGTCTTTGAGTGGGAAATGTCACAATCCATCCTATGAAGTAATATTAAAATAAGAAACATTGAGTATATGCATCAGTTAAGAAAAAAGAAACATTCCTAAGTATTTGATCTGGATGAGACTTAACATAGTGGTTTAGAGCCCAGGAAAATAAAGGTCAGTGGTCAAATAATGTGGCATCCAGATGGTCAATTAGAACAGGTCAAACTGGGAATAACAGTTCAGAACTTATTCATTTACTGCAAGAAAACAAAGGACAAAAGAGGTCACTGGCTCCTCAGTGCCCCACTTTTCCCTTCCAGCACCATCCGAGGCGAGGGTCAGGTGGGTACAAGGCAGATGACAAAGACAGCTTCCTGGCTCGGACACCCAAACACATGAGTTGTCTTTCTACAGACCTGTGAACTGGAAGGAGGGGCTCCCGGCACAGAAGTCAGAGAGGAGAGGTACTGAACCAAAGTAGCAGAAGCGTGTTAGGCAGAACCTCAAACCCTGTCTTTGGAGCTGGCTGGGTTTGGCTAAGGTGCGCCTGGGCCCGACAGGAAGAGTTCTGGGGTGCGCAGAGCATAGCTGCTCTGGGGAAACGGGATACCTCGGCTACAGTCTCTCAGCACTGTCCTGCCCCACTGGCGGTACCGCAGGGCTGGAGCTTCCTTGAAACGTCCTCCCGCTCCTCTGTGGCCAGCTGTGATGCAGTCTAGAAGGTCCCACTTAGGGCTGGGATTGGAGCGGACTCTTCCCAACGGAACCTCCAGCATTCGTGAGTTTATTTTACAGAGAAATTATACAGAGATGCAGTGACAATCTCAGTCGCCTGGAGCACCGGAAGAAACAACAAACAGAACACCTCAAGAGTAGAAAAGCTTCATATTTATCTTCTGTGGAAATCTGTAAGTTTAGCCACCGCAGAGAGGCACTCTGGTTTTTATCCCTTTTTAGTCTTCCACAGCTTGTATGAACCATTTATTGGAATCTTACCTGGAACCCTACCGGTGGAATTTGGGCCCATAAAACTCCCAGGGTTCTAGGCCATGTGATACAAAATAACAAAAAAGAGAAGACTAATATAATTAAATTTTAGCATCTATTTTGTAAATTACTTGTTCATATTTTTAAAGTCATTATTTAGATGTGCCTAGCCATCCCACTCTGACCCCATGCCTTTGTAATTCTGCTTTTTGTATTTGAGATTATAGTTAATCTATCTGATAAACAGATTCGGTCCTTCCTGTGCATGTATTCTTTTTATGTCCTGTGCTGATTAATTTATTGACAACTTGTTTTAACTAACAAATTGTTTTTTCTTTTTTGTCTGTGTACCAGAAGTGACATGGAGACAGGAGAATTGGAATACTGCCTCCAAGCTTGAAGCTTTCAGAATGTTCCACGTTTTAACTACAATAAAAATATTTGACTTTTAACATTTTTCATCATCCTCACTCATTACAAATATGTATTCAGATGTAACCAATTTTTCTGTGGTAGTTTAATAATTACTTAGCTTCTGAAGGCAAATCGTAGTGTCAATTAATTTACTTCCCCGCTATGAGTACAGTGATTAATGACTAACCGGACCCAGAAGCCTGCTTTTAAATTTTTTTCTCATTAAAGTCATACAAGAAATTTTGACAGCACCAAGTGCACCTTAACGGGCATTTCCACTTCAAGAATATCTGAGAACCATCTGTAAATGCTCTAGTAACTAGATTTTATATTATGTGAAATTAGTTTTACGTTAAAAGAACAAGCCTGTCCTAAAAATGAATTCATTTTGTTAAATTACTTAAAGATATAGAGTTTCCTTTGAATAGAGCTGGCTGACCTCTTGGATAAGGGCAGAAGACAGGGTTGCTTTTCCTGCCCAGTCTATACTGAGTACTCGCTCAGGTTGTGGTGGCCCATCTTTCCTCAAAGTGGTAAAGTAAGGCAGGGGACTGAGTGAGGCCCCGCTGGCACAGAAGCAGTGTGACACCGAGAGGGAAGAAAAGGGGAGATTGCGTTTCTGCTCGGAGTTCCCGGCAACGTAGTCGAAGGCAGAAGTGATCTGCCAGAGACGGCGCGAGTCTTCTCCGCTAACGCGCAGCACCCGTGCGCCTCTGGGTGGCACCTTATTCCGGAAGCGTAGCCTCCACTTCCCACCCAGCTGCCCAAGGCTGCCAGAGCCCAAATGAGAAGCTCCCGGCTCCCTTAAAGGTCAGGTTCCAAAGCGACATGGTGTCATTCCTACTTTTCTACTGGTCAAACCAGGCTCAAGTGGCAGTTCAAGAAAAGTAGTGGCGTTTAGGGATAGAGAGGGAAGGCGAACCGAAGGAGCGATGGGAAGGATACCCGGACACACACTGAGACAACAGGCCAAACCTCAACTTTGGCTTTTGCCTTCTTATAATGGGGGTTTAATACACATAATTTCCTAGTCACGGATGGGTATGGGTTAGGGTGTGTACTCCTCCTACTCCAAAATTTCAAATTCAGATCCCAAATACCAGCTACTGAGAATGTGACTGCATCTGGGGATAAGACCCTTGAAGAAATAATTTAGGTCAGTGAAGGAGTTGTTCCAGGGAAACGTAACCCGATGGGATTGATGTGTCTACTAAGGAGCGATTAGGTTTATCTTTTTTTTTTTTTTTTTTTTTTTGAGACAGGGTCTCGCTTTTGTAGTTCAGGCTGGCCCTGAGCTCACTATGTAGTCCAGGCAAGCCTCGAACTCAGCAATCCTCCTGTCTCTGCCTCCCGAGTGCTGGGATTACAGGCGTGAGCCACCACGCCCGGCTAAGGAGCGATTAGGAAGCCGTCGTATGCACTGGGGAAAGTATATGCAAGACACAGCAAGAGATGGCTTCCATACAGGGCACAGGCAAAAACAAACCCAAGGATGCATAAAACTTACTCAGCCCACCAGCAATCAATACCACATACCACAGTGCCGGGTGTGGAGGCTCACGCCTGTGATCCCAGCACTCGGGAGGCAGAGACAGGAGGATTGCTGAGTTCGAGGCTTGCCTGGGCTCCATAGTGACCTCAGGGCCAGCCTGAACTACAAAGCGAGACCCTGTCTCAAAAAAGCAAAACAAAAACAACTTAAACAACATATGCCTCCTACATAATACATGTTTAGACCCTTTTTTCAAGGCTATCATATACATACATAATGCTTCTTTCTACTTGTACCTGTGGAAGGAAGTAAAAAGTCAGAAGAGTGGAAGAGTCTAAAAACATTGTGCCAGCTCAGCAAAAGATGAGACTCAGGCCAGACACGGGAGCACTGGGTCCTTCAGGAGTTGTTCACAGCCAAGTGGCTTCGAGCTCCGAACTCCTCTGAAGCGGAGCAAGACTTGGGGTGCCTGAGGGCCGTTCAAAGTGCTCTGGAGGAGCTGCTCAAGCTACCGGAAATCCTCTCAGGATTAGTTCAACCGAGCGATGCCGAAAAAGACTAACTAGTAAAGAGAATTTCTCGATATTGTGAACAATAAACTATAAGAATGGAATGTTTAAGCAAATACGAATGGCTAAAGGGTCTATTTTATCTGAGTTTATAAATGATGAGGGGCTTTTTGCAAAGAGTTTATGCCGAAAGGAATTGAACTTGGAAAACCTTGCTGTTCGTGGATTTCTAATGAGATCAAGTTGGCAGGACCGAGCATCATTTATCAGGGAGGACTTATTTACATTTCTGATTTATTGTTTTAATTAAGCACTGTTTCTTAATAGTAGTCATGACCTGGGGCAGATAAACAGGGTATAGTTGGTGCGGATACAAAGCATTATACTATTTCTGTGATTCACTGCCTAAGGTTATATCCTGATATATATGAAATAAATGCTTTTGCAATCAGTCTTTATAAAAATAATGCTAGGAATAAAAGTGGCACTACTTACCTTCTTTTTTTTTTTTTTTTTGAGACAGGGTCTCGCTTTGTAGTTCAGGCTGGCACTCAGCTCACTATGCAGCCCAGGCAAGCTTTGAACTCAGCAATCCTCCTGCCTCTGCCTCCCGAGTGCTGGGATTACAGGCGTGAGCCACCACGCCCGGCCTTACCTTCTATTTTTTGGAACATGCTCCAGCAAACTCTCTGAGCAAACGAAGAGTATCGTAGAAACGCCAAATGGCATTTGGAGGGGGGGGTTCCCTGTAAATAATTGCCTTCTAAAGAGACCCCGGAATCGGAAACCGTTCTGTAAGCTTCTCTGACACACTTCTGACACAAGCGCAGCCTTGCTGATGCTCGTACCGGCTTCGTCTGCTTCTCTCTGTTCAATAAACGACCCCTCTGAGGAAAGTTCAGAACGGCTATTTATCTACAAGCCCCATCCTTTCTCTTAAATAAGGCCGAATCCTCCGGTTTGCTCATTTTAAACAGCAAGACAGATTGCAGCGCCTTTCCATGATGATCTTATTATAGGTAGAATAGACACACGTAGGCAGATAGAAAGGGCCGGCCCTTGAAAGACTAGCAAAAAAGAGGATCCTTCTGAAGGTCAACACCATCAATGAGAAACTACACTTCCAGATAGCAGTGACCCGCAGACCTCATTCTCCCAGGATGGAATGTCAAAATCCGGATCCAGCCCCTCCCTGGAGATGTAACAATTGCAAATTCCCCAGACTGCGGGCCAGGACTTTGAACCACCCAGAGGAGTCTCCTGACAAGCAAGACCCTTTAGGGCTTGATTTCTCATTGGATCCTATTCAATTGAAGGTGCTGAAGTAACTGTGCTTGTCATTTACCCATTGGTTAGCCACGGTTTGCCCATTTCTTTCCAATCTTACTGGAAGCCGCTACTGTACTCATTGTTCAATTGCAACCCGTCTACCGTTTTTGAATTTTATTGGTAGCCCCCTATTTCAGACCCGCCTCACCTTGTGGCTTTGCTCCATAAAAGCCCTCTAAAAAAGTGAGGTGGGGGGTTACCCACTTTCCGGGTTCCCCCCTTCTGTCTCTCAAGGCAAAAGCTTTCTCTCTGAATAAAATTTTCCTACTCAAACCTCTGTTGTTCCTAAAATTCATTCTTCAATTTTTAGAGAACATGAACTCGCGTTTCAGGTGGGGAGTTAGGCCTTAACTCTCCTGCATCAGTATGTGGTATTGATGGCTGGTGGGCATGAGTCACCGTGCCCAGCGTTGTATGTGGTTACCCGATCAAACTCAGGGCCTTGTGCTTGTGAGGCAGGCGCTGGAACCACTGAGTTAAATCTCTGGCCCCCAAATATTCTTATACTAAGACTGCTACATGTTCACTAATTTACCACAAGCATAGCTATTGGTTCTAGTTAATGTAAAAAGACAGGATCTATGAGTATGAGTATTAAAAAGCAGAAGATAAATCAGAGATGTTAATGAGTTCTGGAATGTATGATGGATGTTGTGAAATAGCAAATATTCAAAGGGAAATGTGGTGGAGGGGTGAGTAATGAGGGGTAAAGGAAAAATGTGATGGTAATAAAAAAGGGAACCAAAGCTTATGTATTTAGGGGTCAGGGGCTGTACAGTGGGTAGGGAATGGGAAAAAATGAAAATTAAATCATGTCATATATTGGTACAAATTCCCAATATTGAGTGTGATCATGATGTGTATATACAATGTACCCATAAAGATAAAAATAAACTTTAAAAAAGCAGCAGATAAATTAGAGAATAGAGCAGATATCATAGAATTGCTTTTTAGGTCAAGATGCCAAGTTTGCAAAAAGAGAATAATCCAGAAAGACCAGGGAGAGAATACACAGGTTTTGCCATCAAAAGCGATATATTGCCAGTCTAGCAAATACAAACCTAATTACATATGAATAGATGTCATGGTGGCTAAAATTTGATTTTTCTGATTCTGCAAGTTTTTTTTTTTTTGAGACAGGATCTCACTTTGTAGTTCAGGCTGGCCCTGAGCTCACTATGTAGCCCAGGCAAGCCGCCACGAACTCAGCAATCCTCCTGTCTCTGTCTCCCGAGTGCTGGGATCACAGGCGTGAGCCACCACGCCTGGCACTGTGGTATGTGGTATTGATTGCTGGTGGGCGTGAGTCACCACGCCCAGCATTGTATGTGGTTACCAGGATCGAACTCAGGACCTTGTGCTTGCAAGGGAGGCGTCGGACCACTGAGCTAAATCTCCGGCCCTCTGCAAGTATTTCTGACTGTCCCTTTGCCCTTGAATCCCTTTGGCAGGATTGCAAGTGCTGAACCAAGTTATCAAATGAACTGATCCTAATTCATGTGCCACAGAGAGAAGGTAGAACTACTTGCTTTGGGGTTTTGGGAATTCTTTCAATATAGGAACATATTTAGTATCCAAACAATGAAAATTCAACAAAGACCCTTCTTTCAAATTTATCAACTCATATTAAAATATTTAGTAATAGTTTAAGAAGGCTTGGCTGGGCTTGATGTGAGATTTCCCTAGCAGTTGTACGATCGTGGCAAAATAATTGTTTTCCAATAAATATGTGTATCAATTAAAGTCATCATCTTTTACCAGTAATTTTTTCTTTATAGAAAAGTAAATAGCATTTCCTAAAATCTCATCCTAAAGTTGTATGAAAGCTGTGGCGCGTTTCCATTTACTGAGTAATTACTACATGCTGGAGCCCCCGGCAAGGTAATTTGTTGTACTATCTACTGCAGCCCTCATACAGGCCTCGCAAAAGTAGAGTCACTCCCTTCAATCTCCATGAGAAGAAAAAGAGATTCAGAAACTTCTACAGGGGTCTCAAAGGCGCCAAGCTGTTTACATTTCACAAGCACAGGATTAGGAACTAGGATTAATTAGTTCCTTCCTTCCCTTCTTCATTGCTTCCTTTCGGCCTCCTAGAAGCGTCAAGGTCTTCATTCGTAGTAAATTAACCGCTCTGTCTGGTTTGTCAGAAATGCAAAAGTCCTTGAATCCTGCCCTTAGGAAACAAATCCTTCCCCCCCAATTTTTTTTTTTTTCAGATGTATCTTTGGTCACCATTATGGTAGATTCTCTGTGACAGCCTAGCTGGTGTTTGAAACTAAAAAAAAAAAAAAAACACCATTACAGACTCCTGCTTACAATGAAAACGGATTTAAAAACCTATAGACCTGTGATTGTAGCACAAAAACAGAGTAGAACTCACAGTGCTTTAATGAAAATAGGAGCAGAACGTTGTCCGTGTGATTTTACAGTTGGCATTCTTCACCCGGAGACAGAGCAGAGTGCAATAGCGTCTGTCATCAAACGTTGCGAAGGCCACTGCCCCAGTTACAGTGCTGTGAACTGGGGCACCTGAGGCTGAGTTATTCAGGACTTTTATTTTCAGCACATGCCCCCAATCATTCCTGCCCAAATGAAGGCCAGCTCTTGACTCCAAATGTACCATTTATCCTTTGCACATAATGTGTAACTTTCATCCCACCAGTAAAGACAGGAAGTGAAAAAAATGTTACATTCTCAGATCAAAGAAATTGGAAGCATGTGAGGAAAATAATTGGAGAAAACTTTGCTGGGGTCTATTAAACCTAAAAAAACCCAAAAAACCAGATTTGTACCATAGTTTATTAAACCAAAGAAGGTGCCTTCTCATTATGTACTCCAAATGTATTTCTATTCATTTTATCATTTGTTTTACAAAATATTTTACAGGCTGCAGAAAAAATGAAAATTTATTTTAAAATTAGTGTGAAAACACTTCACAAATCCATGTCATGCGCACCCTCTGTCAGACGGGTGAAGAGATCTATGTTGTGTGGCGTTTTTTACACAAATGATAATCAGAGTTGAATCTGATTATCTGATTTGAATCTAATTATCTGATTTTTTTTTTTTTTTGAGACAGGGTCTCGCTTTGCAGTTCAGGCTGGCCCTGAGCTCACTGTGGTGCCCAGGCAAGCCGCCGCGAACTCAGCAATCCTCCTGTCTCTTCCTCCTGAGTGCTGGGATGACAGGCATGAGCCACCATGCCCGGCATTGTGGTATGCGGTGTTGATTGTTGGTGGGCGTGAGTCTCCACACCCAGCACTGTATGTGGTTACTGGGGATCGAACTCAGGACCTTGTGCTTGCGAGGCAGGCGCCGGAACCACTAAGCTAACCCTCTGGCCCTGATTATCTGATTTTTTTTAATTGCAAGTTAGCAGTGGGCTCAGGAACACGCAGTCTCCACTCTGATCCTGGCAGACATCTGCACATGTCTTCTTTCTTATCATACTATTTTCATCAACAGGTGAAGGCCGTGGTCCAGTATTGGGAAAGATTAATGGAAAGAATAAATTTTAGTACAATAAACAAGATATTTTGCTGTCTAATAACAGAGTTATAACATGAATATGAGCTCTGAATTCGAGCTTTCTTCCTTCAAATTCTAGTCATTAGCTGAGTAACTGTGGTTAAGTGAGTTGAACCTCTTTGTAACTCACAAGCCCCAGTTATAAAATGGAGGCAGCAATATTAGTACTACAGAGAATTGTTTTGAGAAGATCTGAGTTAAAATATGTAAAGGCTTTGGGCAGCCCATCATAAGTCCTCAGAAAAAATCAAAGTCATGAAAATATATGCATTTTCTTGTCATGACTTTTCCAAAATGTTATATAGTTAACTAGCCATCAATTATAGATAAGCAATAATTTACTTAATTTACCTTCAAATAGTATAAATTTTAGATGTTTTACAATTTTTCATTAATTTCTTATTTTTACAGATTAATTTAACATTAACTCCCAAGATATTTTTAAATATTTCGGCATAGGCATGCCTTTTTAAAAACATGTTTCCAATATTTTACACTTTTTTCTTTTTTTTTTGAGACAGGGTCTCGCTTTGTAGTTCAGGCTGGCCCTGAGCTCACTACGGAGCCCAGGCAAGCCTCGAACTCAGCAATCCTCCTGTCTCTGCCTTCTGAGTGCTGGGATGACAGGCGTGAGCCACCACCCCTGGCACTAAGGTATGTGGTATTGATTGCTGGTGGGCGTGAATCACCATGCCCAGCATTGTATGTGGTTGCTGGGGATCGAACTCAGGATTTTGCGCTTGTGAGGCAGGTGCCAGAACCACTGAGCTAACTCTCCATCCCTACACTTATTTTCATATAAATTATATATTTATTTCCATCCTACACTGATTCTTAAGTATGTTACAATTCTGTCATTAAGAGCTATGAAATAGAATTTATTTGTATTTCTTACTATTCTGGAAACATGTAATACAGTAATAGCTTGGTTCATGAACATTTCTATTTGCAAACTCCACATCAGGTGTGGAACCTAGATGCCGCTGTCTATATGTGAATCCTGAAACCAACTAAATTGGCCAACTGAGGTACCACTGCACTTGCTTTTTTTTTTTTTTAGTGTTTCTGTGACAGGGTCTCACTTTGTAATTCAGGCTGGCCCTGAGCTCACTATGGAGCCCAGGAAAGCCTCGAACTCAGCAGTCTTCCTGCCTCTGCCTCCCGAGTGCTGGGATGACAGACATGAACCACCACGTCTGGCCCGGTGCACTTTCTTTACATGACTTTTATGTAGATATTATGTTTTATAGTCTATATCAAAATATTTTTATGTATGATTGTTTTTATATATAATTTAGAGCAATTTTATAATTTTTTAAAGTACTACTCAAAAGGTAAAATTTTAAGTATGTTTAGTAAAAGTGTATCTCTATTTAATATAATGTTATAGAGAAATAATTATAATAAATAACATTCTTATCTTTTTTACATGAAGCATATCTGTTTTATGTAAAAAAATTTATTATCTCATTTACATCTCATTCTGAACAGAAAAATTAAAAACGAAAGAAACTTCCATGCTTACTTAACAGTTCCATTAATAGGTTTCTAAATTGCAGAAATCAAATATTTACTGCAAATATGACTTTTTCCCCTTTCTTTTAGCGTTTTCATACTTTTGTAATTATCCGCCTTATATATTTTGTTTATTTTTCCCCACTCCCAAAGATTCACAGCTGGAATTGTCATGTTCAGTACAGTGACCCATATCCATTAACTGTCTCATGCATTTACTGATTTATTTTCATTCAGTCACTTCACAAGTATATATTAATCGCCCATTCTTAATCTTGAAATTGAAGTAATTAGATAAGAGCTTCGGCTCTGGCTTCAGGGTGTTAATCTTGCTGAGGGGAAGACAGAACTCAAAGGAGTAAATAAAGTAATTTAGATAATGTAATTTCAGGGAGTTTTAAATAATCCCCCCAGGGTATAAGGTAATAGGATAGACTGACCAAGTCAAGTCAGTGTACTGAAGCAAAAAAGAACACTTGCAAAAGACAAGGGACTGAGTGATGGGCTGGGGGAGTTGCGGAGAGGGAAGGGGGCTAAGACCCATGGCCTCAAACCAAGTGAGAGTGAAATGAAAGCCTGAAAAACTGATGAGTCGGCACATTATCTAAATGGGACTAAAAAACAGTTGCTACGGGACGTGCATTGGAAGACAGGAGGTTCTTTGACTCTTAGGACCAATAAAACCCTATGAACACACCCCTGAAAGCTCTCAGTGGAGTGAATATGCAGTTCTTTAACCACATCCCCACAGCTTGAGAAGTCTTAAAAGTTTTTCAAGAGACTTACTGTAGATTTCTTCTACACAGTAAGTGTAAGGTTTCACTTACTTATAATTTCCCAGAAGAATGTCTGTTGAGAAAAGCAATGTTCATCAGTACGGCAAGTACATCCGTTGTTATTTGAAAATACTTTTAAATGCTGTGATGTGCCAAATTGAAAAGCAAAATACAGTTCGAAGCAAGCAGGCCATTACAGCACCATCCGTAAGTGTTGTTTTGTCTCTTGGCTTATTACTTTCTCAACAATAATAAAACAGAAATCATTTCGTGAAATTTGAATGCTAATAGACTTCAGAATAAGCTGAGCAGCACACAGAATCCTGCAAAGCCACCTCAAGCGCACCTCAGAAAACTGTTAGAAGGGCGAAGAGTCCGTAGAGCAAGGCACAAGGGTAAGCGACGAGAAGCTGCTGTCCTTTCATGTCCAAGGCTGAAATGAAGATCTTGGAAGCCGAGAGACTGCACCACCCGATGAAGACCAGGGCTGCCAGGGTCCCCACAGCACCCCTGTAGCAAACACAAAGGAGTCCAGTGCTTTCATTAGGACAGAACAGGACGCCGGAGTCAGTGGCGCCTCTGAAGTATATGCGGTACAATCCCATTAACTGCTTTCTCCATTTATAAAATGAGGACCATGAGACATGAATTAAATGGCGTTTTTAAATGCCTTAACTAGTTAAAAAAATGTGAGTGATTTTCACTAGACAGGCAAACATTTGATGTTTCAGTACAACTAGAATCAGTAAAACCAAGACATTACCCACTTTCCTAATATTCAAATCTCAAGTGAAATTCACCTGTCTATCAGATTTAGTCTTCTCTTTTAGACACAGATTTGCTTTCCCCTGTTATCTTTGTAAGTTGACTCATAGCAGGAGAAGAGAAGTAAACAGTTAGGTCCTAGCAGGGTGACGGGCCCCTACCCGTTTGCAACCCAAATTCTGTCTAGGAGAAAATTCAGATGGTGAATCCATGGCGTAGGAAAGCACAGATCATCCTCATAGCCTGCCCAAGCAGCCCTTAGTGACCATTCTGTGTGCTCATGTGTGTGGTTTTAGAACTTTCTAATCCATCTATTCTGGAATGAGTCTTTTTCCAAATGGAGAAAAAGTAAATGTGGAAGCAATCTCTTCTCTGGGAACAAAGGAAGCAGTTGAGTGTAGCATAAAAAGAGAATAAAAAGGAGGCATGAATGGTAAAAGTAAATTTCTTTCCTTATATGTAAAATCTATTACTTATTAAAAATAAGACAAGAGATTAAAAAGGCCTCAGAATTTATATACTGTCCAACTTTAAAGCAAGGAAGTTACTTAACAAAATTAAATAAACATCTCTAACTCCTACCATAGCGTTCTACCTCCGAACTGCACAGCCAGCCACACTTGATCCTAATTTGACTTCAAACTGAGGATCTCGTTTCCTACTTATGAGAATGATGGAAATACTTTGAATTATTAAATTCAAACAGAGATGTTGCAAAATTGTACCATGTAGCTTATAGTGCCTTGATTTACTAATAAAATAAAAATATTTTAAGCACCTAATAACTATTCTTTTTTTTTTTTTTTGAGGCAGGGTCTCGCTTTGTACAGAAGGACGGGATAAGTATGGTTGATTAGGAGTATTCTGAGAGAACATTCAATAAAATCTAAACCTTCATCACGGTTGTAAATCTTGTATGAGGAGAAACTTTCACAACTCTCTGAGATAGTTGTGAAAGTTGTCAGGAGCGTCTTTAATGGCACTGTTGTAGCTGCCTCACTGTCTGTCCTAAACTAACCCTGAGGATGTTGTCTTTCCTCATCCTCCTAACTGTAGGTAAGAGCCGGAAGCTCTCTGGCTTGGAAAGTGAACGAGGGCGCCATCTAGTGTTCTCATTTGACAGAGCTGCTGAATTAGAAGCGACAGGCAACAGGGAGCACGATGGAGGGTGAAACCATTTGCCTTTCTCTGGCCATTTTCTATGCACAACACTTGTTAAATACTGTAATGAGCCCTATGATATTCAGGGCTCAATATAGTGTTCCTTGGTACTAACTCGCCTGCCACAATTCCATCAAGGCCACCAAAAATCAATGTCATCTTGATGCTGGATTGGACTTACACGATTTTTTCTCATGAGAACTGTATAAATTCCACTGAGAGCTCTCAACCTTGGTCTCGGTATCATAGCCGTAAAACTCAGGCTTCATTTCCTACAATGACACTTCTTAAAAAGCTGGTATCTGAAGTAGCACAACTTCAGTGAAATGCACTGATCCTGCTTTGTGATTTACGGCACACATTAAAACATACCTTCTTTTACCTGAGCCTGATGACTGGCCGGCTGCACCAAACAAGTTGAGACAACTCAGTGCGAAGTTCGGTGCTTGGCCTCTAGCACTGAAGATCCCTGCCTTTCCACTGAATGGCAGTTCGCAGCAGCATTCACCTTTTTTTTTTTTTTTTTTTTTTTTTTGAGACAGGGTCTTGCTTTGTAGTTCAGGCTGGCCCTGAGCCCACTATGTGGCTCAGGCAAGCCTTGAACTCAGCAATCCTCCTGTCTCTGCCTTCTGAGTTCTGGGATTACAGGCGTGAGCCACCACGCCCGGCCATTCACCATATTTTTATTTCATTCTGTACACTGATTTTCTCAGATATTTTGTCATAGTGATGAGACACATCCTCCTTCATAATTTCAGAATGAAAATCTAATGAAAAAGTCCAGACTTCTGGTGATTTCCCAAAACCCAGGAGTTTTAGCTTTTACTTTCTCCTAAATATTCTGAAGTCATTTATGATGTTCCAACTCTCAAATCTACTGAAAATGATTAAAACATAGAATTTTTAAATGCTAGATCATAATATTGCTTATTCTTTTGCAAAACCATCCAACATAGTCGAAATTATAGAACCAAACTGTATGCTATTGTATCAAACTTTTGTACTGAATGACCTGGTGAATCGAACAGTTTGCTGAATAATATAATCCATGAAATGGGAAATTTTCCATGGATAGAACTCGGTGAATACTAGTCATGTTATATTTACTGGTTCAAGGTTTCCATTTCTTTTCATATTCTTTTTGTGTGTGTTTTATTAGTGCATACTTATTATCCACATTAGTGAGTATCATTTTGGCAGGTCTGTTTACACTCATATTTCAGTCATTTCCCCCATTACCCTCTTTTGCTCCCAGTTTGACCCTGTGGGAATCAGTGTGTACATCTTGATGCTATCCATTTCCCTATTATCTGTCCCTAAATCCCCTTCCTGTTCCTGTCTTCACTTCCTGTTGCTCTGTTATGGTCTCCTTCCTCCTTCTTTGTCACCTCTGTTCAGATCCATCACATTAAAGAAAAATGTAATATTTGTCTTTCTGAGCCTGGCTTATTTTTTTCAGTACACGTTCTTTTTTATTAAAGGTGGTGGACTCGCTGTTGAAGTAAGGGTTGTTTGTATGCTATTCTTGAGAGTATTACTTTAAAATTGAGACCATATCAAAACAAAAACACACGTCTAAGCCCTTTGCAATAATGGTAAGAAAAGTGATTTATGGTCACAATAAACAAGTATATTTTAAATGTTTTAAGCTCTTTAGCTTTGCATTGATAAATTCCTGTGTACTATTCTATCCAGTGTAGCATTAATAACGTAGGAGTTACATCATCTAAGGAGAAAATGCAAATCAGTGGAAGAATGAGCACCGGGAGCAAATCCTTCCTTCCAGGAGGATGGAGAACGTGGCGGGGGACAATGCACGACGCACCATCACAGATTCTCCCTAAAGCGACGGTGAGATGCTTATGCCCTGGGAAAGCGCCCGCGGAAACTCCTGTCTACTATACCCTGATGACAGTTTGAATTGCAAATATCAACGGCCTAAGTGAAAGAAGAAAATTTTTTTAATGCATTCCATGAGCATCTATGTTACAAAGTCCCTTAGAATTAATCTGCTCAGCGGAGTTCCGGGGACTTGTACACCGCCCGGAGCAGAGCTGACAGGGAGTGATTGCTTCCGGCCTAGGGGGCGAAGTGCCCGGACCCGACGCAGCCCGTCAATGTGCTGCAGGACTTACGTCCAAAATCAAATCAGTGCGTTATCTGCAGCATGGCCATAGTTCACATCGGAGCGCGACGTCGTAAAAGTGCCAATTTTTAAACTCACTCGGCTTATTTTATTTTTAAGTCATTACATTTTACATTTAATTTTAACCAGGAATAGCTCCCGTGCCCAAACTGGACTACTCTTCCGGCTCCATGTGTGCATGTGGTTTCCCGATGGTTTCGCCAAGACCACGAGAAGGAGCTTCGCTCGGGCCCTGGTCCGGCCGGCCCGTGAGGCGACGGGGAGGTCACCCCGCGCACGCGGACACTTACTGCAGCGAGCAGAAGACGGCGCAGCCGGACAGGATGACCATGGGCAGCAGGCAGTAGCCCAGCACGCTGGCCACGCAGCCGTACGACACCCCCGCGGGGCTCATCAGGTTCAGCAGGGCGTGGATCCCGAGGCAGCCGATGGCGCTCATGCCATACACGTAACCAAACTGGACTTTTCCTGCCTGAAAGATGGCAAAGAAAACGGTTCGAAAGCTCAAAAAAAATGGGTGGAAATCGGAATAACAAACAGGAGATCATTCCAGAGTCAGTTTAATTCTATTTCATGCTACCCTCCCGAGGGGGCTGCAGACGTTGGTAGAAACACTGCCTGTAATGTGAACTGTGCCCTCGAAAACAAACGTTCTGCCTAGGGTTAGCACAGGGGAAGCGTGCGAGAGAAAAGATGAAATACTGACCTGGATATGCCTTTTTATTATAAACTATGCAAAACATAAATGACATGATGTTTTCTCCCCATGTTTGTCGAATAACTTAATGATTGAATAGTTAGTCTCATCTTGGAGATTTACAAGTCATACTAGTGATACTGCCATTTAACAAAAAAGTCTCAAATTTTGACAGAGTTTGATATTTGAGACAGAAGACAAATTTCCGTCCTACTAAGCTAAATTTTTCAGCATATTCTAATCTTTCTTTTCTTTTGCAATTTGGGAATTGAACTCAGGATTCTGTGCTTGCCAGGAGGGTGCAGCACCACCGAGCTACATCCTCTGCCTCTAAGTTTTTATATTGCCCATCCATATTGTTTTTCCAGAAAACAGCCATGATGCTACCAGAAGAGTTAAACTGAACAGCAGCTTTAACCACTTGTCATCTCCGTGTGGGGACAGAAATGACTTGGGAGGTGCTACAGCTTGTATAAGTGACCTGCACGGGCACATGGGTCAATGATTTTGTCACCAGCATGTGGCTCTGTTGAGCGGTGGTGAACTTTAAAGAGGTGGGGTCCAGGGGGGACACATCAGCTAGGTCAGGAGCCAGGCCCTGAAATGGGATATCAAGACCCTGGCCACTTCCGGTCTCTCTCCTGTTTCCTTCCCCCCATGAGGTGAGCAGCCTTCCCATTGCACAATCCCTCCATTACACACCGTGTCTCCACAAGGTCAAAGCCGATAAGGCCAATTGACCATGGACTGAAACCTCTGAAACCGTGTCTTGCTAAGCAGAATATCTCAGACATTTTGTGACAGTCATGAGAATCTAACAAAGAAAGGAAAAAAGAAGTACAACTAAATTTACGTTAACTGCTTCAAGTTGTTTTACTCTATTTGCCTCTCACAACCTGGAGAGTGATCACTAGACTTGTGCCTATGTCAAAATAAGTCACAAAATTGGTGAGGATGTGACTATGAATCTTCTACTTACAGACATAATGAACAGGCTCAGAAACTGGTTCTAGGCTGAGTTTTACTTTCACTAGCATGACGACTGGTATTCAGGGAATTATACATTCTAGTGCAGAGTTAACCTAAGGTCAAATGGATTCTGCATTAAATTGTATTTCAGTTAACATCCAGTTGGAGTTTCAGGAGGATCTTTATTGGTTTCTGTGTATCAGAATCAACTCTGAAGTTGTCACATGTATTGGAAAATGCAAGTGACATTATTTCAGAAAAACATTTATAAAGCATATATTTTCACATATCCCCCTCTTAATTCCACAACTAAAAGCAACTTGAGTCACTCAAATAAACTTCTTGTCTTGAAGAAAACAAAGAAATCAGAGGCATAGGAATATGAAGCCATAAAATTTAATATAATAGCTAATTTTCTTTAAGGCTTTTGTTTGTACATGAGTATTTAAAACCCAAAAGAATATTTCATTAACTACAACTAACATTACACAGGAAAGAGGAAACTTAATGAGATTAATCCTAATCTCTAAGGGATGATAACAGTAATATTTTCTAAAGAAAAATAAATGGCTGTTATGTCACAAGTGACTTGAAAAAGAAAGATGAATTTATATATTTAAATGATTGTGTCTATTTGATTAATTGGCTTAGCAATGTAATCCAAAATTATCAAATTACTGTGAGAAAGTCATAAGAAAGGAGGTTGGAGACTAAACGGAGACACTAGTTGACAGAGTTTGATTTACAGAGTATTTTTATTTGCTGTAGCACAGAGATGGAAGTAAGATTTTACTGTTATACTGTTATTGTTACCAATGGGTTGTTGTTCTAGACAAATATGCTGCCAGGGCCACAGTGCCACACAGAAATTACAGTGCTGTCAATAATCTGATTGGCATTAAAAATGTAACACATCAGTTTAGTTGTAAATATACTTTAGCCTACTTTTGAAAGTTGTAGCCATATTAGCAAAAATGATTTTTCTGGGGAGGGGCTAGCAGGAAGAGGAGAAAAGTGAATCTTTAAGGGCTTTCCTGGAATTTCTAATTTCTTATATTATTTCTGGTGCCACGATTATCTTTTTTATTTATTTCTTCTTATTTACAAAGCTCTCTTCAGAACTGGCCCCGCCAGGGACTGGCTTGAAATGTAATGTTTTTTTTGCCCCATGTTACCAGAAGCAGGGCGGCTCCCAAGGCTACGCAGAAAAGGAAGGGCCCGGTGAGATCCGTTTCGTTCATAATGCTGCCATCTGCTGGCTTCATTGGGTTTAACACCGTCAAGGTTTTTTGCCATATATGATCAAAATTGATACCAAGTTCTGCAAAATGAAAAAGAGGAAGAATACAAACAAAGGAAAACTAAAAAAAAATCATTTTTCTTAAAAAAAGATCAAGGTATCTTATTACTTGGCATTTACACCTGATCGTTCTATTATATAGTCACAATCTAAAATATTTCCATAATTTATATAAATGCCTTTAAATGATAGTGCATTAACTATGATTATTCTATTAACTCTTCCTGACGTTTTGTTATATTTTTTGATGAAATAAAAATAATTCAATATAAAAAGTCCTTTTTTTTTTGAGACAGGGTCTTGCTTTGTAGTTCAGGCTGGCCCTGAGCTCACTATGTAACCCAGGCAAGCCTGGAACTCAGCAATCCTCCTGTCTCTACCTCCCGAGTGTTGGGATTACAGACATGAGCCACCATGCCTGGCACAGTGGTATGTAGTATTGATGGCTGGTGGGCGTGTCACCACACCCAGCATTGTATGTGGTACCGGGGATCGAACTCAGGACCTTGCGCTTGCGAGGCAGGCGCCGGAACCACTGAGCTAAATCTCTGGCCCTAAAAAGTCCTTTTAAAAACAAACTTTGAAGAGTTTTTGTTGCCAGACCATAAAAGAAAGGTTTTAGAGAAAGAATTACATCAGGGAAAATTTTGATTCATGGAGCATATATAAGTTTAAAATCTAGTTAAAATTGGTAAAAATACATTCCACAGTTTAAAAATAATATTGTAGCTAAGATACCACAAGTCTTTTATTGTCTCTTAGATAGCATTTCCTACATTTTCAACTGTTAACACTTGAAATCTTGCCATATCAACTATGGCAGAATTTCCAATCAGCCATACATTATACTCTTCAGACGAAGTCTGAGGTTTTCATTCCACAACACCTAAAGGAAACAACAGTGTTATGCTCAATGTGTGAGCTTCACAAAGGACACAAGGGTCCTTTCTGCAGGGAAAAGGTGACCATGATGCCACGCGCCTTTTTATAGTCGATATACCATGGGACCAAGCCAATGGACTCAAAGGTTAAATTCTAGAGTCAAGTTACTGATGAACTAAGATGTATCCTGGGGGAAGAAGGAACGTTCCATTAGAAAGTATATGACCTGATTTGTTAGGACCCACCAATCAAATGTTGTCTTCTTCTACAAAATTTCAATGAAGACAGGACTGTCTAGGAAGAAGTGAAGCCGAACTACAATGACCTTGAACAGAAACAAATTTTTTTTTTTTGAGACAGGGTCTCACTTTGTAGTTCAGGCTGGCCTTGAGGTCACTACATAGCCCAGGCAAACCTCGAACTCAGCAATGCTCCTGCCTCTGCCTCCCAAATGCTGGGATTACAGGCATGAGCCACCACACCCAGCACTGTGGTATATGATACTGATTGCTCATTGTGGCATTGTTGTCTGTGGTTGTTGGTGATCGAACCAGGGATGCTGCACTTGCTGGGCAGGTGCTGGAACCACTGAGCTAAATGTCTAGCCTGAAAAGAAACAAATTTAATTGACTGAATGTTTGCTGTGGGCCCCACAAGGCTTAGCTGCATCAATCTTGCACTACAGCAAAGTTACTACTGTTATTTTGTTCTTATTTTATGCAACAGATGGCTGAGCTTTTCAGGTTTGCAGGATCACACAATTAATAAGAGAAAATATGGCTTTCCACACTGGAAAGGCCAACCACAGAGCATCTTCTTTCAGCCAGAGAGCCGTGGCTGGGCCAGCACACATCTAACCGCCTAAGAGTTGTTAGTTTGTTTTCAGCTGAGCCCAGTTCTCCCCCGGGAAGCACTAACTTCCTGCATTCGTGTGTGCTGGCATCCAGCCTTCGCAGGATTTGGAAATGTCTTTGGTGAGATACCGGTATAACCCGCTGTTCCAATGTTGCGTTTTGCTTTGTGTTTTAGCTGTTTTTTTCTTGGTGCTGGGGACCAAATCTAGAGCCTAATGTGCGCTGCATGCCACGAAGCTATACCCTGGGCTCGCTACATTTTTAAAGTAGAGGCATATACTACTTCAACATCTCACAAAGCTGACATTCTGCACGCAGCCTGCAAGATGGACTTATAATAATTTCCCAGGACCGTGGAGGGGCCTTGCTTTAAAACCCAGAAAATTTCACAGCCAACTAGAGCCTGGTCTGAGCTAGGATAGGGAGGGTACTCTTCACAGATTATGCCTTGTTATGTTTGACACCCCATCCTGGAAAGGAAATAATTGATTGGTTAATTTAATATATTTTAATAGTGAGCAATTCATATACATTTCAATTTTCCTGCTTTCTTGTTTACATCTTTATTTATGTGTGTGTATTTAAATAAATATATATACATTTTGGAGAACATAAGTTGTTCACCAAACCTAAAATGAGATTAGAATTCTAACATAATTTCTAAAATTGCAGACTTTACATTTGAGAAATGCTGTAGTTTAAATTAACTTCACTTAGGCTTATGTCTTTTTTAGATTTTATTTATGATAACTACATTTTCAATATTTAATGCAATAAAGTGCTCTTTAATTCAAAATATCATTTCATCCTCAAAAAGTAAAATTTTCTGATGAAACTTAGAGGAATTTACTTTATGTAATAACATAACCAATTTTTTTACCATTTATTTGATGGTATGACTAACTTCTTTATATATTTCAGTGCTGAATCACAAAAGTGAATGAATACAGGCTTGATTAAGTTTGTAAGAAAATATCCTTTCATAATTTTATTTTATTTTATTATTTTATTTTATTTGAGACAGGGTCTCGCTTTGTAGTCCAGGCTGGCCCTGAGCTCACTATGTAGCCCAGGCAAGCCTCGAACTCAGTAATCCTCCTGCCTCTGCCTCCCGAGTGCTGGGATTACAGGCGTGAGCCACCATGCTGGGCACTGTGGTATGTGGTATTGATTGCTGGTGGGTGTGAATCACCACGCCCAGCATTGTATGTGGTTACCGGGGATCGAACTCAGGACCTTGTGCTTGTGAGGCAGGCGCCGGAACCACTGAGCTAAATCTTCGGCCCCAATAATTTTATTTTTTATATTCAAATGTATTTCTATATTTTGTTTTCAAATTAATTATAAAATATATGGAAGAAACTTTAAGTACAATTATAGATACTCTAATGGAATACCTTATTATATAAAATTAAATCAGATAAAATTAAACCACTGTAAAATTTGAATACAAAAATCTATTGTTTGGCTGCCATCTAGTGGTACTAAGATATATGACATATGCTATAAAAATTGAGATCGTCGTTTTTTTATGCATTGTGGCAGTCGTTTCATATGCAAATAGTAGTCTGAACTACAGATACAAAATTCCAAATGCCAAATATTACTAATTTTTTCGAGTCTGAAAGATTGGAATTGACTTATTTTTGAAGATAGACGTTATTGTATATTAGTAAGTAACAAAAATTACCATTCCTACATAAAAACCAGACAAATATGTTAAACTGCAAAGTACTTAAAAAGCCCATAATATATTAACATACTTTTATGTATGGGTGTTCATTATTATAGCTTCATAATTTTATAAGCCATTTTTATGCAATCAATAAAAACTAGCAAAATGTCATTTATCGCTTTGTCCTACAAATCCAGCTTATGGCTTCTTCCTGTTTGGACGGATGAGGGTTGGGACTTTCTCTGGGTCACTCAGCCTAAAGAACATGCTGGCTCAGAGCGCGACAGAAGTTGTAAACTCAAAATCCAAAGTTATATTTTGCTCTTTTTAGATATTGGGAAGGGATAATTACAAAGACAAGATCTAGAATCTCCTTCTGAGCTGCAGGGAATGGGACGGGAATCTACACAGCTCCTACTCAAATTGGAGAAACAGCAGGTAGGCCAGAGCGTCCTGTGGCCGGCACTGGGGGAGCCCTGCAGTCTCAGCCGCGCAGGCGCACAGCGAGTTTGGGCTCAGCCTGGACCACTTCTGGAGACCCCGTCTCAAAAGTTAAGTAAGTAATTTATAATTACCTGAAAAGGCTGGAGAAGCAGCGTGAGGGCCTTGAATGCAATCCCCCGTACTACTAAAAAGTGTCATATGTAATACTATAGATATTTCAGATAACTAGAAAAGATTACTTTCGCAAAAGTTGTAGGAAAAAATATTAGCCAGTAAATGGAGAAAAATAAAAATAAGTCCTTATTTCACATAGTAAGCTAGAAATAAACTGTCAAGTCAAAACTCTGAATGCAAAATATATTTTTAAAATGTGTGACCCTACAAGGGAGTTTAACTATTACTTGGAGTGAGAGGTTCTAAACAAAAGCAGTTGAAATGTTTCTCAAAAAAATCTAGCTCTTTGTTTTTTTGAGAAAGGGTCTCGCTTTGTAGTTCAGGCTGGCCCTGAGCTCACTATGTAGCCCAGACAAGCCTTGAACTCAGCAATCCTCCTGCCTCTGCCTCCCAAGTGCCAGGATTACAGGCGTGAGCCACCACGCCCAGCAAAAAAATCTAGTTTTTAAAATATGTTAGATTGTGCCTCTATGAACATGGGTATGCCTATGACTTTTTAAAAATATTTCAATATGTTACTTTGTTTTGCTTTGAGTAATAGTTTATCACAGTTCATTGAAATGTAAGTCTGTGGTATTATCTTTGCTTTGTAAGAATCTTTTTGGTTTAGTCTTCTATTGTGTAACTACTTTGAAGATAATTCTAGGTAGTATAATGACTATTTTATGCTCTTATTATTTGATTGTGAAAATGTATTTCATTTTTTTCATAAAACAGAAAAAAGAAATGAAAATATATTAAAAATGTCTATATGGCTTTAACAAAATTAAATGGCAAATCCAAGTCAGAAAAAAATGTTTGAAATACATATTCCAGACAACAGCTAATACCTTCAATAAGCAAATATCACTTAATATAGGAAAAGGAAAACTGTACCTTTCTATAGGAAATCTAACTGAAAACATGAATAATGTGAAAGTAAAAATAGTAAGGTTATGGGAAAAATTTCATATTTTTATATTAATTAAGAAATGCAGGACAAGTGTGCTATTGCCTTGTTTTCCTATCATAACATATCCTAATGTGAGAGTATGTTGGGGAATGCTCTGCTGTGATCCGTGTGACATCTGCACCTATGACTAGGCCTCACCGACTCCAAACATGTCCCAAGGATGAACTCTGTAGAGGTCAAAGGTGATTTTAGTGTGATGCTCACAAACCATCACTTATAAGAAAGGACCTTCAAAAGTGGATGAATTAAAGCACTGGTATATCACAGAGTATTAGTAAACCGTTATAAATCAAGTCTGAAAAATAATATGATTTTGAACAATTTGTGTGTTAAAATGCTTATTAATATAATTAAAAAGAAGACAAAAGTTTATATCCATAGCATAATCCAACTGTCATTTTTGAATACTTAAATATAAATACATTATCTAACAAGTACTATTTGTGAGGAAAATCCACCTGTCCATAATGGAATACTACCCAGCCAAAAAGAAGGATAAAGTCAAGACATTTGTAGGGAAATGGGTCCATCTGGAAAACATAAAGTGAACTAAATCAGACACACAAGCTTAAATACCATGTGGTTGCTCTCATTTGAGTAATACAAAGTACAAATACAGACTAAACGCAGAGACTGTGGAGAGGAAACAGGGAGCCAAATCACTCGCAAAGGGGAAGGGAGAGACCAACAGTGAAGGTGACACAAGAAGACAGGAGATCTAAGATGTGTCACGTTCATGTACCAAATACCCAAGGGGAATTTAAATATTATATGTCTTAACCTTGAAGTAAAAATCGCAGCAGCAACAACGCATGTGGTGAAAGGGGACCGAGAGGCAGGGGGAGGGGAAGAGGCGTAGAAGAATCCAGATACATTGTGCATATGCACCTACTTCTAAGATGAAGGCTGACTTCACACATAGCAAGCATACACTAGTAAAACAAAAACTTCAAGTGTGCATACAACCTATTTCTATCTATCTGTCTAGATATCTACAAAACACGTTCACTGGAAAATAAGAGAAAAGTCTGGAAGGGTGTGCATCAAATTGTTAATAGCAGTCATGGCTTAAAGACAACATTTTAAAGATTTGCTGTTTCCCGCAATATGTACTGAAGCAATCAGCAATTGACAGGTAAAGCAGAGATCTGGCGGAGTCGAGAAAAGAGCGTAGTAAGGGCGCTCTTAACTTGCTGGTGTTGTTACTCCAGCACCAGCGGGACGAGCGGCTTTGACACAAGGGGCCCAAAAACCTAACTGGCTTCTAAGGATCCAATCTGTTGTATGTTTTCTCTGCTTTTTGGAATGGCTTAAATCTCTCACTATTTTAAAATTTCTAGAAGAAAAAACTTGTATGTTAACTCTAGCTGGCTAGTCTCATTTCCAAGGAGCAAAGAATAGTATTTAAGTGAGAACTGCTGGGAATTTTACTTTACAGCTTGGCATTTGTCCACATGTGAGGGAACTGTACAGGTCATGCTCGACTCCCAGGTCAAAATCTAAGTAATTTTTAGTGGTTTGGGAGTGATCTTTCTAGACTTATATTAATATTCTTTTAAAGCAAAACTAGCACATACAACATGGTGGATTTTTTAAAACAGCAATGAATAAAACATTGTTGAAATCCCCTAAGCAGTTTAAGCTCTAATAATCCTTCCCAACAGAAATGTTATTTACAGAAACCGTGTTCTCCACCCAGCCAGCCGAGATGAGGGCTCATGTGATTCAGAGAAGCAAACAGTCTTATCTGGGTATCAGCAACAACAATATTAATCTGAGAACCTATCGTCTTAGCTCCCAGCAAACAGTAGAAAACGAACTATGTTCTTATAAAGAGCCTCATCAGCTGGGTTGAGGAGGGCAGGTGTCTTAACAGAACCAGCGTGGGGAAGGCGTATTTCTATTGTCCCTACATGGCCATGGAGTCCACAGCGAAGAAATACGGAGAAGACATCTCACGACAAGAGCAATGGCTTCTGTCTGTGACCAAGTTTCTCCACATCCCACGCAACAACTCCCCTTGGTTACATGTCTCGGTCTGGCAGACTCTTGTGCAATGTGACACAGTCACACAGACAGTGTACACACATGCTGACGCACCCCTGGTGTCTTGATAATAACTATTTCTTGAGCTATGCACACACAAATAACGCTTCTTACCTTCTAGCAAAGGAGGCTCTTCATCAAAACTGTCCACATAAGGAGCTTGAGAATAGTAGTCCGGGTTGGATGCTGGCTGAAAAAGTTGTCCCGGGTAACTTGCGGACATCAGCATCTCCGGAGGAACAAGAGCGGTGGGCGGGGGCTGCCCGCCGGCTGGGTGTCTAGGAAGGAGAAAGGCTGATAGTTACACACTGAGGAAAGGGGCGTCCCGCCAAATCGAGGGAGGAGGCTGCAATTTTCCTTATAAGGTTTATCTGAGCAAGAAATAAGACTACTTAAAATTCAATAAAAAAAATCAAATAACTGGTCATGAAAAGGCCCGCAGAGGAAGGCTGTGCACCACCCAATACAAACTGAGCGTGAAAAACACGGGGCGCCGCTCCTCACATTTTCCAACTAACACTCTGTAGGGTCAAAGCTGTGTTAGTAAACCCATTTCACAGGAAAACAAACAGGGGCAGGGGGGCACTAAGTGACTTGTCTGGCATCGTGCCAAAGTACTGCAGCGGGCTCTAGATGGAGCTTCCTGAGCAGCGCGCTGTGCCCTGTCTGTGACAGCCCTGGGCCTGAGGCTCACGGGCAGTCACCATCGGTATCACCCCTATGTCTGTGGACACAGCAAGTAAAAAGAATGTTACTAGCACAGGCAATTTGAATGAAAAAGAAGTGCACAAATTTACTTCTGCCTATAGAGAAATGCACTCTCCTGGTCTGGCCATCCCCGAGTAGTAAAAATGAATTTTCCTTGAGTATTGAGTTAAATGTATTATATTGCTAGCTGGACTGTGTTTTTGCTCTTGGTTTTGACATTACACATTTTCACAATGATTTTTTATGACAGTTCCACAAGGTGGGTATTCTTAATACCCTTATGTTTCAGACGAAGATATAAAACTTACTTTCCAGCGTCATAAAGACAACCAGTACAAGAACTAGAACTTTAACCAAAGTCTCCTGACTTTAAATACATTGTTTTGCCACCAAATACTACATAGATATGTACCAAACTCTTCAATCATTTTGTTTTTTATTCAGTTTGAATTTTCACTGAAAATAGCATGTTTCAAAATATATTTGCATTGGTTCTAACATAACCTTTCACAGGGCCTGTATCTTTTAAATGCACATTTAATTTTTAAATTCTCTGAGATATAATCTTAACTCTTGTGACGAATTTCAACCTTAGCTATGGCTTTGAATTGTTAGTAACTTATGATACAAAACAAACGCTCAAAAAAAGTCTATTAAATTAGATGAAATCTGGCTCTTAAGCCATGTCCTGAAAATAGTATCGTGGCTTGTGTCTAGACACTACCCCCGCCAAGTCTCACGTGACCATAGGGCTTTTTCAGAGATGAAGCTACACTGTGTGACACTGGATTATGAACGTGTGACTACTAATCCAGTCCGCTAAAAGACTGGAAGAGACCAGGGGGACAGCAGAAAGATGCCTTCAAGTTTCCTTAGTTGCTTTTGCTGTTTTCTGCCTCTCCTACCCTGTCTTGGAGCCAGCCGAGCACGCACTGAAACCTCCCCCTTTTAACACTGGGTGTCAAGTCTTTTGTCTCAGCAAGGAAGGAAAAGGAACTAAGTCAATCAGATAGAAAGAAAATGTTTTCTGTTTGCCTATCGCTTGTTCCTGGGATCCCTCTTGAGTGGTGTTTTGAAAAGAACAGACAAGATACTCACTTGGCAATGATCCCCGAGAGTAAGGATGCTTACGTAGAACTGGGTTAATTTCTTCTCCCTTTCTTGTAACTTTTTTGGGGGACTCTACTAAGACATATCCTCATAGCACACCATTGAGAACTTTGTGTTCTCCCGAGGATACCTCCCTACCTGAAATCCTTCACACCAATATTAACACTTCTGATAGGTGGTCAATATCAGATACTTACTCTCCAGCTCCATAAAGATTTCCATACGCACTGGCATCATTATAGCTCTGCTCCAGGTTATCAATGGTATAATTAGATTGGTAAAAGTCAGCGTCAAGTTGCCCCAGGTTTGACATTCTGAGAAAAAAAGCATTTTTTTTTTTTACTATGTTCAGAAGTCAGAATATTTTTGAGGCATTCACAAAGATTAACTGGTAATGTGTTTCATAGTTCTACCGAGAACAAGATCTTCTTTAAAAATAAGTTCAATATCAGGGAAAGAGTATGGAAATACATGTTAGAAAGGTATTTACAACATGTGTTGGCTTTTTCAGAAGTTTTCACATCTTCAGATGATGACTTTAACTAAATTAATTTTAATCGGAAAGAATGAACATTCTTTACCAAATGCTTTATTGTTGGTAGTTCAAGAGAAAAATTTAAGACGGGGTACACATATGTGAAATTTTCCCTCAAAGTAAATAGCTGGTTATAATAATAATAATTCTATTTTAGTTTGATTTTCCTAGAGATCTAAAGCTTGCTGACAAGCTTTCTGCACCACTAAATAAAACAAAACACACAGATCTATTTCCTAGTTCTATTTAGAAATTTCTAGTGTTTGGAATTTTTTTGTTTTTTATTATCAAATTTTCTTTCATTATTTAATTTATTATTTAATCATAATGCTTGCCCTTTGGTTCCTGGCTGAGTTAGAGAAAGAAAAGCTCTTTTTCTTTGCTTCTACACACTCTTTATAATTTGTACTCATGGCTAGTAGTGAAGAGAGGTGCATGGCTTTGCCTTGGTGTTTAAGGCAGGAATACTAGATGGAGAAAACTGCGAAGGGAGAGAGCTGAGGACGTGATGTTAAAAAGGTGATCTGGATCTTTAAATAAAAATTAGAAAGCAAAGTAGTCTTTTCAAATGAAGAAATGTTATTCACCTCCACACTTCAATCTTTTTTCTTTGAAAAGAGAAAAAGAAAAAGTAGACTTAGAAGCAAGTAATAGCAATCCATATCATTACAACCACCTGCAGAATACTACCTACAATGAATTCCAGATGAAATTACATAAGCAGCCTTAACTCTGAGAGCTTCATTAATCAGAAATGTTCAAGGAACAATGGTTAAATATATCAAATTTGTTCGGTTCAGTGAAATACTGAAAGTGTTTCTAAAATTAGATGCAGCCATTCATATATCTGATTTAATAAATCAAGATTTTTCATTAGCAATGTGTAGGTAAGTAGCTATGAATCATTTAAACTAAAATCAGAAGTGAGTAATAAATCTTTTAACATTTTTTAATTTAAAGAAGTTAAAATTTAATAACTTAACTTTCTCAGTCCATAAAAATGTTATTAGCACAGAGAATAATTTCTCTAGAGAAAAAACTCAGGCTTCACAACATGAAAAGCTTTATGTAATATGAATAGTGGTATTAGAATTCTTATACGACCTCACTTCATATTTTATTTGTGTCAAGTCTTTTAGAAGAATCAGATGAATCTGATACATACCTTTTATATGTTTCATGTGGAAAGATCCTCAGTTCAACTAGTGTGGTTTTAGTTTGGAAATTTAAAGCAAATCAGTTGGTGAGGAGATGACGAGATCGCTATATTTATAGTTTTCTAAATTTGTACACTGACATTCCCAACAGATGCCACAGCCAGAAAAAAAAAAAAAATTCTATCCAGAGCCAAATACTATATTGTATAACACTTTTTTTTTTTTTTTTTGACACAGGGTCTCGCTTTGTAGTTCAGGCTGGCCCTGAGCTATGTAGCCCAAGCAAGCCTCGAACTCAGCAGTCCTCCTGTCTCTGCCTCGCGAGTGCTGGGATTACAGGCATGAGCCACTATGCCCGGTAGTGTGGTATGCGACATTGATTGTTGGTGGGCATGAGTCTCCACGCCCAGCATTGTATGTGGTTACCAGGGATCAAACTCAGGACCTTGCACTTGCGAGGCAGGCGCCGGAACCACTGAGCTAACCCTCCGGCCCCCAAATCTCTTTTTAAATTGAATTCTTTATTGGTACATTTTATATACAGCTCACAATCACGCTCAACATTGGGGAATTTGTACCAGTATATAATAGCTAATTCTCATTTTTATCCGTATCCGTACCCAGCTACAACCCCCCACCCCTTATATACATGCTATTTCTTTTTCTTTCTGGATCACATTTATTCTTTCCCCTCATTACATTCCCCCACCACATTCCCTTTGAATATTTTCTATTTTACAAAGTATATCATACATTCTAAAACTCATTTTCAATCAAATCTTAAGCAATTAATTTATAAGAACAATCTTTAAGAACAATACTTAGCATCAGCCTCTGATTTTTTTTCTTATTTTCCACTTCTTCAGCAGAGGTCAAGGCAGACAGGCATCCAGGCCAAGTTCTGTTTCATTTGTAGTCCAACCCCATTTTTAAACTAGCTATTGGGAGCTTTTGACTCACGCCCAATCAGGGAGATACCTGAGTTGCCTCTGTTTACATCACTGTTGCTTCCAGGAAAATTCTCTCTGATTTGGACTCAAGTATCCTGACTAATATTCTGAATTTTATAAGGGTCTGGTGTTTTTGTACCTAATAGCAAATCACAACTGGACATCCAGCACCCCTGCTCAGTGATGACTCACCTTTCTAGTTTCTTGAAAATTTCCACATTACCAAATCTCCAGTAGCTGGAAATTTTGGTTCAAAGGCAGATTACTTGGCATTTAAAATATCAGAGCACTTTTTCCCACACTGCTTAAAATATTATACATCTGAATTAGTTTTTATCAGATCTGTCCTCTCTAGGTAAGAGTGGGTCACATATTTTTTGAGGACTTGCTACTGAATTACAAGGTAGGTTCTTGATGCTTGCTTCCAGAAACAAAAAAAAACAAACAGGCCTACATTTGGAGACATACTTTAATATTGATTAAACTACAGCTACAATAATAACAGTGACTAGCCAGGCATTGTTCTACAACATCGAGTTTAAGACATTTAATTTTTATAAAACCTCTATTAGGTTTTACTATCCTATTATACAAAACAACTTAAAGGACGGAAGGTTTCATTTGGCTCATCGTTTGGCTCAGGAAGTTCAGGCCTGGGTAGGCCAGCTCCAAGACAGATATAGCACGTTGGGTGGGTCTAGAAGACGAAACTTGCTTCGGTGTGCTGCTCAGCAAAGTGGAGCGACAAGAGGGAAACTGCAGGCGTTGATCAGCCCTGGCAGGCCGTACACACAGCGACCCACCTCCAACCAGGCCCCGCAGCCTAACAGCGCATTCAGCCAAGAACCCGTCAATAGACTAATCCACTTATGAGTCTAGCAGCCCAAGGCCCAGTCCCTCAAAATGCACATACTTGAGATCTTAGATATTTTAGCTCTAAACGAAGCACTAAAATATCTCTCTCACTAATTCTCTGCATTTCTATTGCAAATCAGCTTGATTGAAACCATCAGGTTTTCTCACTGAGGCTTCAATTTGTAATCATATCACAAATTGAAATACTACTTACAAAACAAAAAAATTAGTAGCAGGTACTAAAGCTTACTCAGAGACTGTTAGAAGTATACTTTTAATGGCACTTTGACTTACCAAAATCAGAAGATCTCTTTGTGGTTGCTGCTGCAATTAGCAGGCAAGATCAGGAAAGATAATTTCCGTAGACAGCTTCTTAGTATCTTTCTGTATGTTGAGCTCCTTAACAGCCACATCTGGAACAATTGCTCCTATGTGTGACTATTACTCACACATATTTGTGCTAAATGAAAAGATGAATGGTTAAGATAGATAAATGATCCCTATTGTTGGGTCTGTAATCTTCAAATCTAGTGTGTAAGATGCTATTTACAGATGTAAATGTTGTATAAAATTATGACCCTTTATCACTGTCATCTTTCGGTATAAGAACAGGAGGGCTAGAATGGCTAAGTGACTTATACAAAGGCAGACACCCAGTATGTGACCAAATTTAGTCTGAACATCAACTCCCTCATTCAGCTCAGTTTCTGTTCACTACTGAGCATCTCCTAAAATACTCTTTATGATTGTCCAAGTCAGGAGTATTAATTTTTGGAAATTCTTTTTTGTTTTTGAGACAGAGTCTCGCTTTGTAGTCTAGGCTGGCCCTGAGCTCACTATGAAGCTCAGTCAAGCCTCGAAGTCAGCAATCCTTCTGCCTCTACCTCCTGAGTGCTGGAATTACAGGCCTGAGCCACTAGGCTCAGTACTGTGGTACTGGTATTAATTGCTGGTGGGCGTGAGTTACCACACCCAGCATTGTATGTGGTTATTGGGGATCGAACTCATGACCTTGCACTTGTGAGGCAGGCACCAGAACCACTGAGCTAAATCTCCAGCCCCTGGAAATTCTTAATGACAATTATTAGAACTCTCAAAAATATTTTCTTTGGCTAAATGGAGCTGTCAAGGAACCAAAAGAAAATTAGCATTCTTTATCTTAAATAATAGAGATATGCATGGTTAACAGTTTTTTTATTAAGGAATAACTTTATCTTGGCAATCTGTATTACAATTTAATACCCACTGACATCTCACACATAAATTACTACACTTATCAATTCAGAGAATACATGCATTCTATGTCCTATTATTTTTTCACGTATTTTAGTTAGGACTCAGGATTCTCCACATTCTCTTTTTATTAGTAACATATAAAATTTCTTCTGTTCTTTAAAGACCACACTCTCTCTGCTTTACAAGTCTGAGGATGCAGCACAGGATATTTCATACTTATATGAAACTAGGCACAAAGTTTCACTTTAGTAGATGAGTTTTACAGAACTCAGTATTCCCTATGAAAAGAAAATTACAGGATTTTGCTACTGCCATCATCTTTAACTTTTAAACTGGCCACTTTTTGTTAGTGTCAACTTTGATTTTACTACAAAAAATGTCATCTGTCCAACTGAATAGTGAATTCCTATTAAATTTTATGTTTGGTAATAACTGTATATTAGCAAACACAGTTTGTACCTGAAACTATGAAAATTCATATGAGTGGTAATGTAATAGAACATTCTTAGAAATTATATTATAATAGTTACTTAAAGTAATATGTCAAGTTTGTATGTATTTTTGATCCTAAGAAATCTACCCAATGATGAAATGCTCAAAGGCTTTGGAAACAATATACAAGATTTCAGTCAGAATTGTGAACTGAACGCAACTGCCATGTTCTGCCATCACATCCAACTCTGAGTACTCCAGAAAAGTCCAAGGAAAATACTGGGAAACACCATGCTGTCCATGTCCTATTAACTGTCTTCACCCCTTCCTGTATTCTTCCTTCTCCAGAGCTGTTTTGTAAGGTAGAATCTGATGAGAGAACAACTTGAAGACCATGGAGACATGCATTCACGAAAGACTTTTTTCTTTTACCTTCAAAGTCTTCCTGAATTCACTGTTACAATCAATCTATTTCTGATGTAGTTTCAGTATCTGTTCAGTAACTGGCAACAAAAGGAATACATGTCGCTTCTAAATTTTATTCTCTGCTAATAGCTAGAAAGGAGCCTTTTACATTTTTATTTTCCCCTTCAATGATTTTATTGTTAGATTTAGGTATACATTATGATCACATTCAACATTGAGAATTTGCACCTGTACATTATGTATGTTGATTTTCTTTCTGTTCTCACCCCCCTGCCGTCCTCATAACCCCTCAGATCCCCATATACATAACCTTTGTTTCTTTCTTCTTTTTCTTTAACCAACAAAGTTTCTTTCTTCTTTGGAGGGGGGTACCGGTATCGAACTCGGGTTCTTGTGTTCCCAAAGTGAGCGCGGTACCACTTGAGCAAAATCCCCAGCCCTTTACCATGAGATTTTCTTCCCACTGTGGTGAAGGCGTCTTGCTCCGTGACTCAAACCTCAGCTCTTCCTGCAACTCCCCCTCCCGTGGTGCGAGGCGCAGGCCCCGGAAGAGACTCGCAGGCGCACACCTGGCTCAAGCGTGATCGCGGGCGAGTCACCTGCTCTTGCTTTTCCGAGGCAGTCGAGGACACTGACCTTAGACACCCCAGTTATCCTCTTACCATACTTGTCGTATTTAAGGCGACGGAAAAACCTCCCTCACGTGACCCCCTGCTGACGTCAGGTCGTCGTGCGACGTGCGTGCGTGACGAGGGCGCCGTTGGCGGCGTCCTGAGAGGATCTCGGGTGAGACCTGCGCCGCAGCCCGACTTCCGGTCCGCGCGGCGCGCCGAGTTGGGCGCGTAGGAGCGGGCGCAGCCGGCAGCGATGGCTCTGACGCCTCTCCGGACCTTCCCCTGACAGCGCCGGCGCCCGGGCCATGTGGAGCCGCGCGGGCCGGGGCTGCTGGCGCAGACGCGCGCTCCTTCCCTGGGTCCCCGGGGCCGTGCCCAACCTCGGGGCTGCCGCGGACTCCCGCGCTGCCGACCGGCGCTGTAGCTCTGCGGGGCCCAAGGTGACCGCCGGCCGCCAATCCGTGATTGAGCCCCAGTCTGGGACTTGGCGGCTGCTCCCTGCGCTCGCGGCATCCTCCGGCTTCCAGCCCGCGCTGGGGCGGCTCTGCTTTATAATCCTTCCGCTGTTCCGCCCGTGACTTGGGGCAAGCCATTTAACTTCCTAGGGTTGCTTCTTCCCAGACCTCCTGGAAGCCCCTGGTCTAACCCCCGTTTACCCGCAGTTTATGACCTACGTGACTTGACCTTTCTCTGCCTCTTCGTTTGCTGAATGCACTACCAGTTTAAACATCGTTGGCGGTTTGCGAGGTTTCACATGAAACTTTATTTAGTCTAATGCTTAGAAGATAGTTTTGTCTTCCTTCTTTTCTTTATTTTTCCTTCCCACTGGTATTGGTAAGAGACTGCTGACTTCAACTTCTTACATCCCCTATTCTTTTTATTATTATATTTTATTTTTGAGTCAGGGCTTCAGTCTAAATGGCCCAGACTGGGCTAGACTTTGTAGTCTCCTGCCTCGGCCTCCCTGAACGCTAAGATATAGTAGGCGTACCTCAGCCAGAAAAAAAGCCTGTAAAATTTTTATGTCCATGATTTTGGGGGGGAGTGAGGATTAGCAGCTCGAAAAACTACACTATCTGATAGCTTGAAGAGCTACATTTTAGGTATAAAAATCGAAGTGATCGAATGCAAGTTGGGTTAATGGAAGAGCAAGGTTTTTTAATAATTACTGACTTTAACTTTTCAGTGAAACCTAAGGTTTTAAGACGATTTGTATACATTTGTCAATTCAGACTTGTTAATGAGGTGGAGTTCCATGCCTTGAACAACAACAAAAAACCCAGCGAAAATACGTTTTATTTTTTTATATCCTTTAAAATACAACTGACCTTTTATTTGCCCTGAAGCAGTTAAAAAGCACTTTTATATTCATCATACTTTAACATTGTTTACTAAGTAGACAATTGTTAGAGTGAAAAAAGAATGTTTACAGTAAAAAAAAAAACATTCTGGGTGAATACCTTTGCGATATGTCTTACATTGTATATGTGCTAAAAGCCAGGGACTCAGTTTTTTTTTTTTTTTTTTTTTTTTTTAAGACAGGGTCTCGCTTTGTAGTTCAGGCCGGCCCTGAGCTCACTATGGAGCCCAGGCATGCAGCCGCGAACTCAGCAATCCTCCTGTCTCTGCCTCCCGAGTGCTGGGATTACAGGCGTGAGCCACCACATCCGGCATTGTGGTATGCGGTGTTGATTGTTGGTGGGCGTGAGTCTCCACGCCCAACATTATATGTGGTTACCGGGGATGGAACTCAGGACCTTGCGCTTGCGAGGCAGGCGCCGGAACCACTGAGCTAACCCTCCGGCCCCAGGGACTCAATTTTATAATATTAAAAAAATTTAAGTGATAAAAGCCTTTTTTGATACTAATCTTTTTTTCTTTCAGGAGAGGTTGTAAAGTAATGAAATTGTGCACCAATGACCTTTTGAAGGCAATATTCAGAACTCAGATTTTTAAATAGACCTGATTAGTGACTCTGTCTAATGATAAGAGCAGAGAATTTCCTTTCTTTCAGATTTTCTGTAGCTGCATTACCTTAAGAACGTTTACATAATAAAGCGTTCTTAGATGTTCAGGAGTTCTAGGTTTTCTGTTCTGTGAAAATAAATTTAATGTCTGATTGGCCTTACAAGTGGTAATGTGTTAAGTGAAGACATTTCAGGACATTTTATGTAGCCCTATAGTCTTCTCTGACTGTGGACATGATGCTCTCATAAAGTGTTTTTTGTAATATGGGTTTAGGCATTCTCTTAACTGTTAAAAAATTATATAAACTGTAAATGCTAGAAATGAAATTATTCAAAGACTAAAAGAATATTCTTTAAATTGGTCTGTTTCCTACTGTACAAAAATTGATGCACCTTCATATGGTATTTTGTCTTTATAGGAAAAACCAGACATGTCTAGATTTCCTGTTGAAGATATTAGAAATTTCAGCATCATTGCACATGTGGATCATGGCAAAAGTACTTTGGCTGACAGACTTTTAGAACTAACAGGTATTTTCATTTTATATACTTGAGTACTGTAATTGGAAATTTATCAGCTCCCATAAATTTTTTTAAAATTTTACATGTAATATTTTCCTTTGTGAAACCCAGACAGATATTTCTATTTATAGGAACAATTGATAAAACAAAGAATAATAAGCAAGTTCTTGATAAATTACAAGTGGAACGAGAAAGAGGGATCACAGTTAAAGCGCAGACAGCATCTCTTTTTTACAATTTTAAAGGAAAACAATACCTTTTAAATCTTATTGATACACCAGTAAGTTACATCTTCCTTTGCTTGTTTTCTGATTGCTGTGATATTAGTGTAAAAAATTCTGTTTAACACCTTTTTAATTAAAGTTTGCCATAATCCCCCCTCCCTAAAAACTTATGGCTAACATTTAAAAGTATTGATATTTTTGTTTCTAGGGTCATGTTGATTTTAGTTATGAAGTATCCAGGTCACTTTCTGCTTGCCAGGGTGTTTTACTGGTGGTCGATGCAAATGAGGTAGGATCTTTCAGTTTATTTGATGTTATATTTCTGTTTGGTTATTTTGAGAGGTGTCCTTTAAAATGTTTTATTTTGGAAATAAAACTTCAGTTTTTAAATAAAAACATTATAGTATTAAAACTTGAAGTGTAATTATACTAACTATCCTATGGATTGATTAGTTCATCTTTTAAACTGTATTAGAGTAATTGTTGAAGATGTTCTGTTTTTTTTGTAGAAAGGTAATGCCCTATTATGAGTACATGCTACTAAAGCCTTCACCTATTTAGCGTTCTTAATCTAATTCCATATCAGTTTGTAGTAGAGCTTAAATATCTTGTGTTTTCAGGTCATATTTGTGGATTTTAAGGGGATAATTTAGAAAAACTATGTCTAATAAAAAATACTACTATCAAGTTCTTTTGTGGTATAAATGTAAAACATACAAAAACATCCAGCAGATAGCCAGAGACAGCTATAATACACAGAATTAAAATATGCTTTTGATATATGTGGTTTTTAGAACTTCTTCACTTGAGACTCAAGGCCTTTTTTCCTGCCATTTCATCAGACATGTCTTGAATTTGCCAAGGAAAGTCAGTCTGTACCTGCGTATGAAGGGCCAGGCTTTTCAGATTTTGTCTTGTGACTGTGTCTCTTGGTGGTCTTCGACAGCTGTGAGGCTCCATGTTTCTTTCATCTTCGGTTTCTGATGTCTGACACAGTTTCTGGCATAAGAGGGACTTCCTATAAATGTTTCCAGAACTGAAAAGAATGATGACAGGGAGTTTACTCAGGTGCATGGGATGTGTGTTCTGTGGTGGTTTTTTTTCTTCTGTGGGAGGCTCCCCGTGGCAAGCTTAGTACAAGTCCTTTGGCTCACCCTGCTTGCCTTACATATTGCTTTACTATCAGTGATACCACACACAAACACACACACACACACACACACACACACACACACACACACCCATCCACCCACCCACCCGCCGAGACCAAAACTACAGAGAAAGGAAGGCCAGTGCTGACCATCTTTTTTCATCATTTGGTGAAATCCTTGAGGTAGTCATAAGGACAGAAAGCTTACTCAGGCTCTGCTGCGAGGGTTCATCCCAGGGCTGGCTGGGCATGTGGTGCGGCAGCTCATCACTGCGGCCTGTGCCACTCGCCTTATCAGCCAGGAAACAAAAGAGAAGGCAAAAGGCTGGGATCCTATCGTCCCCTTGAGATTGACAGGCCCAGTGACCTAAGAACCTTCCAAGTTTATTTCTAATAATAAGACCCGGGCACCAAGCCTAACGTAATGGACTTTGGGGACATCCAGAATCCAGAGTACAGCAGGCAGATATATGCCATTCGGTTTAATTTTCTTACTAGAAAATTAAAAGTTGAAGTTTGATGAAGGTGCATGGAACTGTCTTTGTGGTACATGTTACAGTGATCATCTCAGACTTTTATGCCTTCCTGTTTTCAGGGTATTCAAGCCCAAACTGTCGCAAACTTCTTTCTTGCTTTTGAAGCACAGCTATCAGTAATTCCAGTTATAAACAAGGTAATTATAATAAGACAACTTATTATTTCAATTTCTAAGATTATACTTGGGTAAGTGTCAGGTGCACTATTTTTTTTTTTTGTATGCAGAAACTAGCTCTTCAGTGTCCTCATGGGATTTGTGTCTGAGCTGCATGTAATAGAGATGTTCCGATTTAAGGAAATCATAAAGCCCACACAGAAAACATTTCTGTGCTAACCTGAGCTGTTTATAAATACTACTTTATCAAAATTAAGAATCTTAATTTAAGATAATTGCATTACATTGACATAGCAGTTAGTTTTTTTTTTTTTTTTTTTTGAGAC
Organism: Thryonomys swinderianus; assembly: GCA_004025085.1. NCBI lineage: Eukaryota > Metazoa > Chordata > Mammalia > Rodentia > Thryonomyidae > Thryonomys > Thryonomys swinderianus. The sequence goes on from PVIC010000229.1 coordinate 90,244, forward strand.
AGGGTCTTGCTCTGTAGTTCAGGCTGGCTCTGAGCTCACTATGTAGCCCAGGCAAGCTTCGAACTCAGCAGTCCTCCTGTCTCTGCCTCCCGAGTGCTGGGATTACAGGTGTGAGCCACCACGCCTGGCACTGTGGTGTGTGGTATTGATTGCTGGTGGGCGTGAGTCTCCACGCCCGGCATTGTATGTGGTTACCGGGGATTGAACTCAGGACCTTGCGCTTGTGAGGCAGGCACCGGAACCACTGAGCTAATCCTCCGGCCCCATAGCAGTTAGTTTTAAGAGAAGTAAGACTGTCCATAGGTAAAACAAGATTGCTGTCAATTTCTTATTAATGTTTAACTTTTTAAATCAGGCCATCATAACAAAATCACTTGTTTATATATAATTTTAATATTTTGAAAAAATAATGTGCTATTTTAAAGCAGATAAACTTTTAACTATTTGTAATAACTTAAAACATACCATTGTACATTTTATTTTTATTATACTAACAGTGGCTGTCTTTTTTTAAGATAGATCTGAAGAATGCAGATCCTGAAAGAGTTGAAAAACAAATTGAAAAAGTATTTGATATATCAAGTAATGAGTGTATTAAGGTAAAAAAAAAAATCCTTCTTTTGAAAAGTATTGCTCATACTGCAAAAATTTTCAGATAATTGCCCCAACTGGTATCTGATCACCTGGCTTTGTATAATATTATTATAGTTTTACAACAGTCATTTACCAATACTTAATTTCTTACCAGAAACCCATTTTATGTTAGTATGACATACAGAAATTTTTGCTGTGTTAGATTTACATGAACTCAAGCTTATAGATTGTATCATTTTCCAAAGACCACAGGTATAGTCAGTCACCATGCCAGGGCTACAACATAGGCCTTCTGAAATTCATTGTAGTATTACACTTGTTCCTCGTTGACCAGCTAAGTTCCTGAACTACAACTATGTTGTTAAGTGAATTGATCTCTAAATAAGACAGTGTGTATAGTACGTGCATTACAATATTTGTAACAAATAAATGGTCAAAAGAAAATCCAACTTTATGACTTTGCTTTTATTTATTTGTATAACTCTTACCTGCAGTACTGTAAAGCAAAACAACATAAAACTATAGAACTCTACTGTAACAGCATAATCAAAAATTATAGTACTATATAAGCATAGTCTACAACAAAATATACTGTATAAATAAGATGTACAGAACTGCAAAAAAAAAAAAAAGATGGCTTTAGACCAAGTGGTGGATTGTAAGTCCAAACAGTCATTAAACAGGTTGTTCATTAAAGGAAGAGTATCTAGTTCTTAAATGCTATTTTACTATGAAGAACAGATTTAGACAATTTTAAACTATTTTTGTTGTTTGTGAAGTTGACAAAATGCTAATTCATGTAAGTTTTTTATAAAGGTAATGGTAGTTGTATGGTATTTAGTGTGCATGCAGTATTTAAAGCTAGGAAATGGAGAATAGATGTGGTTTCTATGGTACTTTTAGGAAAAAAACCCAGCTTTATTTATATTAAAATTGATGCCATGTAACTTTGCATTTTCATTTACCTTTGTAATGATGGTTTGCTTATTAAATAGCCACAACTAAACTGCTGTCCTATATTGTAGTCTAGTATGTCATCTAGAAAATGTTATTATATACTGAAATCTATATCGTGAATTCAAAGAAATGAACTAGCCCAGTTATTTGATTGTTCTCTAGTAATGTTAAATTGCTCCATGTGTAAAGAAGCCATAATATTGGTGCGTTCAAAGATGAAGTTTTGCAGGCTAGTTGGGATGGGATTAATGAAAAATGGTTGCAAACGATTGCAGATGGTGGGCCTTGGGAGTCCCACATTGGAAAGGGGGTGGGAGGTGAGGGATAACTGTAATATATTCTGCAGATAAGAAGTTAAGGCTTGATGGAAAGAAGATACTAGAGGCTAGGGTAGTGGTTCTCATTGGGTCTTAAATCTACCTTCCAAACATTTTAGGCTGTTAATACGTAGGAGAGTGTATTTGCATTTTGTGAGTAGATGAAATGCACTAGTTGGTGCTAAACCTCATAGCATACATAAGGCAACCTCCCCAAAGAAGGAATTTTCTGGTCCAAAGTGTCTTACTAATGCTGAAAAATCTTGCTGTAGAGTTGAAGGTTAAGTCTTATCTTTCAGGGAATGTGTTTTGAAATCAAGATTTCAGAGAATATCCATTAAGTAATAATGAAAAATCTGTCACTGGCATGTGGCTAAGGCTGCATGCTTTTGAAGAACAAGAGAATAGGAATATACTTTATTGTTGTACCACAGCTACATATGCTGTTGACACAATGTGAATAAAAAGAGTAATCAACTATGAATAATCATTTCATTTCTCAGGTGAGGAAATGGAAAGTCAAAAAAATAAATATTGTTTGAAGTCAAACATTCTGTGGAGAAACATGATTGTTACTTTGACTTTTTGGACTCTTACTCTGTTCCCTCAACACCATAAGAGAATACTTGTGTAATCAGCCTTAGAGCCATACATTCACTTATGTGTAGTGTGAAGAGGTATTTGAATCAGGATATATTTCGTACATGCTTTTCCTTTTTCTCTATTCAAATTGATTAGAGTTCTTTCTTCCTTCTGATCATAAGTGTAATTTTTAAGTGCTTTTTTTTTTTAACCTGTATGTGTTTAGATTTCTGCTAAACTTGGAACAAATGTTGAACGTGTTCTTCAGGCAGTGATTGAAAGAATACCCCCGTAAGTATTTTGCTGTTTTAATATGTTCAAGGACCACAAATTTGATTTAATTTAGTTAATATGGCAAGTTCCCGTGCAGTGAATGAGAATTTTTGCTTTTAAAAATACACAAAAGGCAAATATAATAAAGTAAAAGATGAAAAGAAAGGATAGTAGGGATCTCTTCTTGATAATCCTACAAAATTTCAACACATTAGCAGTTCTCCTTTGTTTTACACAAATATAATAAAAAGATGGTCATTGATTTAAAACAAAGTTAATATACCATATTTTACACAAAGGTCTTTTCTAAGTATGAACCTTTCTTAAGGTCTAGAATAAATTCAGCATAATACCTAAGTTGAAAATAACCGTTTTTACTGAGATTTTAATTTAGTATATATGTATGTATTCTTTAAACTTATATTTAATAGTCCTAAGGTGCTTCGCAAAAATCCCCTGAGAGCTTTGGTATTTGACTCCACCTTTGACCAGTATAGAGGTGTGATAGCCAACGTAGCTTTGTTTGACGGAGTGGTTTCCAAAGGAGACAAAATTGTATCAGCACATACTCAAAAGACGTACGAAGTTAACGAAGTAGGAATTTTGAATCCTAATGAGCAGCCAACTCTTAAATTGTAAGTAATCTGTAACAGTTACTAAAATGCTTGTTTGTGTGTGTTTCTTTTTCTGCCTCTTCCAACTTAGTGTGGTTAGAAAGATTGCAATTGACTGACTTAAAAAACTGACTTAATACAGCTGTATAGCACAGGTTTTGTTATAAGGATCTCAAATATGACAAATGGTAGAACATTTGAGGGAAAGAAAATATAGTTAATTTTTATTCTTTGTGACTAATAATAACTAATGATCCTGTATTGATTTATTTGATGGGAAAGGAAATTACCATAGCAATACCTATGTGGAGTTTGTTTTTCTTTTTTTTCTTTTTTTTTTTTTTTTTGAGACAGGGTCTCACTTTGTAGTTCAGGCTGGCTCTGAGCTCACTATGTAGCCCAGGCAAGCCTTGAACTCAGCAATCCGCCTGTCTCTGCCTCCCGAGTGCTGGGATTACAGGCGTGAGCCACCACGCCCGGCACTGTGGTATGTGGTATTGATTGCTGGTGGGTGTGAGACTCCATGCCCAGCATTGTATGTGGTCACTGGGGACCGAACTCAGGACCTTGCGCTTGCGAGGCAGGCGCCGGAACCACTGCGCTAACCCTCCAGCCCAAGTTTGTTTTTCTTTACACTTAATTTCACTTCAACTAGACTTTCCAGCGTAAGGGTAATACAGACATTTTCATTCCTTTAATGTGGAATTCATAGTAAAACTTTGATTAAAATTAAGGGAAGGAGATTAGCAAGGTAGTGTGTAACAGAAAAATAGATCTAAATTCACTTATAACATGACTTTTCTGTCGTATGGCTACCTGTGTTAGATACCAATGAGCTACATACTGCCCTGGGCACAGAGTATGCCATTTCATAGGTCCTGTTATCTCATCTGTAAAAATTAAAATATTCAATCAGATGACCTCAGACTACATTCAAGGGCTTTATGGTGGATGTCTAAGAACCATGATGGTGCTCACTCATCGTATCTTTTTAAGTCAGCAGTCTATTTTCATTTTAGAGAAGTGTTTCTAAAGCCTGTTTATATTCTGCCAATTAATATTTAACATCATTGCATCATCGTTGAAGGTTTCATAGCTCATCCTATGTATGTTTGTTACTATGTGTAGGTGATATTTTTCACTGTGCTGAACCTCTGCAGTTTTAGAATTTGTTTTATTCCCATGAAACAAAAACTGAATACATGTCAGTGTTGGCTGTGAGTTTACATTTTTCTGCTTGGCATGAAATTATATTTTAGAAGTTTTTTAATTTGCAGAATGTGAACAGTCATGAGGAAGGCTTTAGGGTTATGCGGAGGATGTGGGGTAATAGATAAGACATGGTTATTATTTTGCTGATAAACTATGGAGTTTATCAAGTTTGTTGAGAATTGATGTATCAACTTATTTGTACTTTGATGAAGTTTTGTTTGGAAATGACGTGCTAGTTTCCTATGAAGGGAGAACTAATTTAACTATACTTGAAACACTAAAACAGTAAATGTGTGTATATAATAATTCTATTTAGATATGCAGGACAGGTGGGCTATTTGATTGCTGGGATGAAAGATGTCACTGAAGCACAAATAGGAGATACATTGTATTTACATAATCATCCAGTGGAGCCCTTGCCTGGGTTTAAGTCAGCGAAACCAATGGTATTTGCAGGTGAGGAGCTCAACACATATCAAGGTTGAGGGCTAAGATATTTTTAAACTAAAAATCTGTGTCTGCAATGAAAGAAAAATTACTAGCAGATAAATAACATTCTAATTATTTTAAATAACTGCTAGTGCCAGAATACTGTTTGTTGTTGGTTGTATGTGTTATATTTCTATATATTTATATGTTTGATGGAATAATATATGGGAGATCATTTAGGATCCCTTATGAGCTGACAATATAGGGGAGCATAGTCATTACTAATTATCATGTTTCTCTAAAGTTAATTGTTATATTTGAAACATTTTTCTAGTTAGGTTGTTTTTATTATAAACTATTGGTAGACATTTACTCAGTAGCCTCCTCTGAACTGAACTTTATATTATACTAGTGCAGACATGACACAGTAGGGTAGCCTTAAGTTTATCTTTGGGACGTTTTGCTTCTGTGTCATGCCAGAGCCATTTGGAATAGGTCATTAGGTTACTGTAGACTAGGCATCTAGCCCTTGGTTTTCTTCTAATAATCACTCCCTGCGAATTAGGCATGAAGTTTAACTTAATTTAGGTCAGCCATTTGGATTTTGGAGGACTTTTAGGGTGTGAACTTCTTAGATGTGAGAAGAAAGTGAATGATGATTCAGTACCTTCCATAGTCTTGGTTAGTAAATTGTGGAAAGCAGATTTTATCTTTGGCTTAAAAGCAAAGAAGGGAAAGAGAAAAATATGGTGGTCAAAAGGAAAAAACAGAATCAGTGCTTATGTCTATAGGCATGGTGGGGATTTGAAGGGAGGAATGGGAATGGGAAGAAACAAGATATATCATGCATGGGTACCAATTCTCAAGAATGTGTCCATAATCTTAAAATGTACCAATAAACTCAATTTATTAAATAAATAATAGAGAATTAAGAGTTAGGTGAAGTTTTCAGTTTTACTCCTGTTCTTATCTGTTAACAGTAAATTTTATTTATGGTTGTGGATTATCTTATGCTTTTGTTTTTTGAATTAGACAGTTTGTCTTCCAATTAGTCCTAATTCCCATTATTCATGGGAATTTGTTTTTCTTCCATCTAAATTGTCTGTATAAACATAAAAGCACTGTGTCTAAATCCAGTTATATATTCATTAAAGCTACTGACTTGGAAAGACCTTTCCAATCAATTTAATATTCATAGATTTTTTAACAAGCCAGTGTTTTGTTCAATCCAGCATATAAAAGTAATGTAAAAGCTGAATCGTCAATATTACATTGGCAGCACACTATAGTAGGTTTGTTCTGTAGGCGGCTTATCACATGTGATAATGAGAAATCCTGTGTCCCCAGGAGTGTTCCCTATAGATCAGTCTGAATATAATAACCTGAAGAATGCCATAGAAAAACTGACTTTAAATGACTCCAGTGTGACAGTACATCGGGATAGTAGTCTTGCCCTGGGTGCTGGCTGGAGGTAAGATCCATTCGTATTGTAGATTTGCCATTGTATAGGACAGTAAAGTAATTGCTCATGAACATTTCTGAAGATAAGTAAAACTATACATTTATGTGTATGGACTTCTTCCACGCTGTGGCTTTACATTTTATGGATTAAGTTTTTTAGAGTGTTAAAATAGATACTGATGGAAAATTTGAATTTTATTGTGTAAAACAATGCTAGCATTGAATTGTGATGTGAATTGTCTGAATGACTCTCGATTCCACTCGTCCCCTTACAACAAAACAGTAAGTTCACCAAAGGAAACCAAAAAAAAGAGACCATGAGACATAAACATTGGGGAGTTTGACTTTTTCTCCCAGGTTGGGATTTCTTGGACTACTGCATATGGAAGTTTTCAACCAGCGACTAGAACAAGAATATAACACTTCTGTTATTTTGACAACCCCTACTGTTCCATATAAAGCTGTTCTTTCATCAGCAAAATTGATAAAGGTATTATAAGTTTTTGTACCAAGATAAGCAAAATTTCTTGTGTATTCATATTGTTAAGAGATACTTTAGAGTATGCTAATAACTAGTCAGTAAGACTAAATATCTGTGTATTAATAGTAGTAAGAATTTCGCTTATGTTTAATAATAGAGAACCTTAAGGCACAGTTTTCCTTAACTTAATCTCCACATTATCAAAACTAGTGTGTCAACTGGGATTAAAATACAAAATTAGTGATGGAAATACCATTCTAAATTTAGCACAGAGTTGAAAAATATAATTTTGGTTATAAATAATTTATCTTATAGTAAATGAAGCACTCATTTCTGTGGCTATGAGATCAGATCAGATCAGATTAGAAATTAATGACAGAAACAATATTTCCCAAGAAGCAATTTATTAATGTTAAACAGATACTCACTGCTATTAGTATTTTGCAAAAAATTTATCTTAGTTGTAAACTAAGTTATAATACTAAGTTATAATAGTTTATAAGTTATAATGTAGGTTGAATCTAAATGTATTGTCATGTTTTCTAAATGGTACAGAAAATGTGTTTAGTAAATGTCAATCAAATTATTTATTTATAATTGTTGGTAATGTTAAGGATTATAACTGAAAGGTTTTTTAAAAAGAAAAAGCATGTTAAGCTACATAGAATTCGTCTTTATTAACTGCAATAAATTAGTTAACAAAAATTCTACTATGTAGGTTAAATTGTCTACTATGTAGGTTAAAAACAAACTGAAGAGAAATAATTATATTAATATTTCCTTTTAACAATTGTTTATTTTTTTAATTTTTAGGAATACAGAGAAAAAGAAATCACAATAATCAACCCTGCACAATTTCCTGATAAATCAAAAGTAGCAGAATATCTGGAGCCAGTTGTTCTGGGGACTATTATCTCGCCAGATGAATATTCTGGAAAAATAATGGCACTTTGTCAGGTAGAAATGGGTACTATTTATTACAAAAATAGATTTTAGCCCTTTGAAACAGTAATTCCTGGCTCAGGCTTTTACAAATCTCCTCTTGGTAAGCTGAACTTAATAAGAGATTTTTATATGTATTTATCTGCATCTGTACATGTAGATAAAAATACATACACTTTTTACACTTTTTTTTTTTTGTTTTTGGAGACAGGGTCTCGCTTTGTAGTTCAGGCTGGCCCTGAGCTCACTATGTAGCCCTGGCAAGCCTCGAACTCAGCAATCCTTCTGCCTCTGCCTCCTGAATGCTGGATTACAGGCGTGAGCCACCACGCCCAGCTTAAACTTTTTTATTTTAATTGTTCTATACCCATTAACCTATTGAACTGACACTTCAGCCTAAAAGAAAGAAATTTAATACTTTAACCTGAAGTGTTCAAAGTGATTTCTTACAGCATTCAAGAATTTGTTTTTATTAACTGCAATAAATTAGTCTGAATACTTCAGACTAATAAAACACGCATTGAGTGCTTTTGAAGTATAATTATAAAACTTTAGGACTGGGCCGGAGGATTAGCTCAGTGGTTATGGTGCCTGCCTTGCAAGCGCAAGGTCCTGAGTTCTATCCCCAGTAACCACATACAATGCTGGGTGTGGAGACTCATGCCCACCAGCAATCAATACCACATACCACAGTGCAGAGCATGGTGGCTCACGCCTGTAATCCCAGCACTCGGGAGGCAGAGACAGGAGGATTGTTGAGTTCCAGGCTTGCCTGGACTACATAGTGAGCTCTGAGCCAGCCTGAACTACAAAGTGAGACCCTGTCTCAAAAAAGAAAAACAAAACAACCCCCAAAACTTTAGGACTGTAGATTGGAAGACATCCCTTCTTTTGCAGTTCTTGCCATATTGTAATAATTACAAGTGGAATGTAATTATGTTCCTCTGAAATTCTTGTCTGAAATTCGGTAGCATATAAAGTGTGTCAGATTGTGATTAGAAACTCGAGTTTTAATTTTTATCAGAGCTTCTACTATAATTTTGGTTAGTCATTTAATTTCTCTGGACTTTATAAAAAATTTGGACTGATTGCAAGTAATTTGATTTACCACTAAATGAAATAATTATAATCAAAAATTAAATATAAAAAAGCGATTAAAAGCTTCAGTCCCAGCATAATATAAGTGAAATAAAAAATGGCTTTTACTGTATTAAAATATATTGCTTGAAATATTGAACTGTTTCTTCATTTTTCTATTCTTTATTGTTAGGATTTGTACTTGGTAATTGACATCTCTGATGAAAAGTTTAGATCAATATTTGAGCTATTAAATTTATTTTTTTCTTTGTGTTTTAGGCTCGAAGAGCAGTTCAGAAACATTTTGCATTTATTGATCAAAACAGAGTTATGTTTAAATATCTCTTCCCTTTGAATGAAATTGTGGTTGATTTTTATGACTCTTTGAAATCCTTGTCTTCTGGATATGCTAGGTAAAATATTAATGGAAATAGCAAATGGCTAGACAACCGTTTTGAAGTACTGACAATTATACTAATATTTCACCTATTTAGTGATCTCAGGGCTCTTAAGCAAGTTAGGAATTATATCAAAAGTTAGAAAAGTTTGCAAAAACCTTTTAAGTGTTAGAGAATATTTATAATTTGCTTATAGGAGAAAAAGTTCTTTTGATTTATCATCCATGTGTTACTAAAATGAAGGAAAGTGATAATGTCTCCATGAAGAGTGTTACCTTAAGATCTTTTAGCTTGGCAGCTTAAACACACTTGAAAAAATGGTTTATTTTGAACTACATAAGAAAATATTACAACTTCCTAAATCACATGTAGTTCTTATATTCAAGATAGTATTTATCAAGTACAGTCCATTCCACATTTAAAAGAAATTCATTAGATTGCAGAGCTCTCATGGAATGAGATCAGGAATAATTTATTTTATACCAAATAGCACGGCAGCTCCCTTAGAACAAGGAGGGGATGCCACAGCACACAGCTGTCTGCCTGCAAATGCCAGCCCTTAAACTCGGTGTCCTTTTGGAGTTTCGGATCTGTTTCCCACATTCTCGGTTAACACTAGCGTACTTCTGTTTTAAGTAGAGGTTATGTCTCCATTATTTGTATACTAGTTTCTTGGGAAAAGGAACTTTATTATCTTTCTGTTTTCTCCATATTCCTTAACATGGTGTCTTTTGTATAGTCAGGTTGCAATGTTTGAGGTAGTAATTTGGTATCAGAGTGAAAATTTTAAAACCAAATACATGTGCAGTTGGTTGACACAGTTAAAATTAAGGGACCAGGAAAATACATGTGTTCCATGGTAGGAAGATTTGAAAGCACAATGGCCATTTTCTTTCTTAGGCATTCACTTTTTTAACATTAAGTTTGGACATATTGGTAATAGTAGGATCTAGGGCCAGAGATTTAGCTCAGTGGTTCTGGCACCTGCCTAGCAACCACAAAGTCCCTGCTTCAATCCCTGGTAACCACATACCACAATGCCGGGTGTGGTGGCTCACACCTGTAATTCCAGCACTTGGGAGGCAGAGGCAGGAGGATGCTGAGTTTGAGGCTTGCTGGGGCTATGTAGTGAGCTCAGGGCCAGCCTGAACTACAGAGCAAGACCCTGTCTCAAAAATACTTGATTTGGACTAGGCAGTAATCCAAGTGTTTATATACAGAGTAGCTTACTTGTCAAAACCTTGTGAAGTTACTGATTGAAGAGTTCACTTATGGCTGTTTGTCAGTGCCATGCTATTTATTTAAACATAGGGTTGTCATTATTAATAGTCCACTGAACAGAGACCAAATTTATGAATCTTGAGAATGACCCAGTAACAGTTCAGCATTGCGAAGGTGACATCGGCTTCATTGATCTGTTAATGTAGTTGAGCTTAGCTGCATTCTTCTTCCTTGCTCTGGACATTGTGAACAAGAACAGAGAATGGGATGTTCCTTTTCATGGACACTTAGAGCCATTTACAGAAAAGTATGTTTATAAAATTTTGATGAACATGTTAGATTTTGGGGTGTAATAAAAGGGATATGGAAAAGGAGAATATTGTAAAGAAAAACATGTAATCTGCTGGGAAGTATGTTTATGACTTGGAACTTTTTCCTTGTTAGCTTTGATTATGAAGATGCAGGCTACCAGGCTGCAGAACTTGTGAAAATGGACATTCTCCTTAATGGAAATACAGTAGAGGAGCTAGTAACTGTTATACACAAGTAAGTTAAATTGAAACTTACCATGGAAGGTGAAAATAATAGCTTTTGAGTGTTTTTTTATTGGACATGCATTTTTATTTGAGCAGCTACATTTTGAAAACATTTAAAGATAAAACAGATTTCTCTATAATATTTATATTGTTTTTCATACTTTTTTCAGTGTACTAGATGTAAAGAGTAGAAAATTATAATAGCAAGAAGGAATACTATCCTAGAAAACATGTTTCAATTACATACCTTAGGAATATTTCTTAAGAAAAAGTTTTTAAACTTTAGAATGATGGTTTTTGGACCAAGAACATAAAAGGTTTTTTTGTTCATAAAAATAATACTGAAAAATTAAACATTCACAAACTTACAGATTAACATAAATTATTGAAACCTGTGAAAATTTGATGACAAAAATGTTTATGAAGTAAGAAAACAGGATGTAAATAGTCTGGTGTAACTAAAATAAATATGTAAATAAAGGCTATATGTTTAAATGTAAAAGTGTTAACAGTGTTTTCTGTAGGAGATCAAGAATGATTTTTACTGTCTAATATATGTGTTCCTAAATTTTTAGACTTTCTTTTTCTAGCACTGGTAATCTAACTCAAGGCCTTCTCCCTGGGCTATAACCTCAGCCTTTTACAGTTTTTAAAATTTGGGACAGGAAGTCAGGTGTGGTGATGCATGCCTGTAATCCTGCACTGAGGAGGCTGAGGCAGGAGGATTGCCATGAATTTGAGGCCAGTCTGGACTGAATGAGACCCTGTTTCAAAAGACATAAAACACAAAATTAACTTGGTGCAGGATCTATTAAGTTTCTGAGTTATGCAGACTTGGCTTGAACTTGTGATCCGTCTGCTTTAACCTCTCTGAATACTGAGATTGTAGATACGCACTACCACACTGGGCTTATATTTTTTAAAAGCAGAAAAGTTATTCCTGCTTCAGCTACTAGACTTTTTCAAGTAATAAATGAATTCCATTTGAATCTCCATTAAGAAAATTCACCTTTACATTGTTTATACATACGAACTTCAAAGATATTTTAATTATAATTTAGGATATGCAAATAATTGTATTTATTTTTCTCTCAGAGATAAAGCATACTCTGTTGGGAAAACCATATGTGAACGTTTAAAGGATTCTCTTCCTAGGCAGCTGTTTGAGATAGCAATTCAAGCTGCTATTGGAAGTAAAATCATTGCACGAGAAACGTGAGTTGAAATTGATTTTTATGTCCAGGCTAGTCTTACAAGTGAAGTAACTAGAAAACCACTTCCAATTTAATATTGGCCCAAGTTTTATTATTTGAAACAGTAGAGTTGTCTAACTCTCCATTCCCTGACTTAAGTTATGATTGCTACTTTGAATTTGGTAACACTGTTGGGAGATGTTACCGTTAATGTAATATACATGAGTTTCCACGTACCCTTAGTGACTGTTAATTTTCTTGGATAAGGAATCTCTTTAAGGTTTTATCGAAGTAGACTGGAGTTTATGCAGGTAGACTATGCGAACCTAAATAAAAAAACTTAATCTACCTGAAGTATCTAATGTCACTTTTTCCAAGCTAGGGAGCTTGTAAATAAAAAGGAAATATTAATTTCCTATTAGGCTTTACATTCTCATTTTAGAGACCTTGCATGGGCTCGAACAGACATATAGAAAACTTTGTAGCAAAGTAGTCTTTTCCATGAAATACAGTGTATAAATCAGAACACTGGATAAGTAGCTACTCTTTCTTTTTTTGAGCAAGTATTTTTCCCTATCATTTATGATCCAGAGACTTCTGGGAAGTCAAACATACCTCTTGTGAAAAATTGGAAATGGCTATTAAATTCTAGCTTAACCCAAAGCTAATGACATAATAGTGGCTATTTTATATAAAGATAAATTTTATTCCCATTATTTGCAGTGAATTTCTGTAACACTTTTGATTTGGTTAAATTGTTTGAGAACAGAACTGAGGCAGATTGGAGTTGATAATGAGGGGAACATCGATAAAGTGTAATTTAAAAGTTGGTATATGGTCATCTAACAAAATTGTGTTGAGATAGAATTCCTTAAGGAAACAAAGTAAATTTTAGATCTTAGTACCTAAAGGGAGCTCTTTTTTTAAAATTAGAAATTATAGAAATTCCTTGGAAATTTGCTGTATTAAAACTAATAGGATGGGTATAATCAAAATTATATATTCTATATATTAAAATGCTTTGAGTTGGATTATATGAGATTCAGTCAAGTAATATATCCTTTACATCTCCAGTCATACCAGCCACGTATGTCAGAGTCAGTAAGGAGATAACCATTTTTAATTTGATTGAACTGGTAGCAGTATTTCTAGGCTGAACCAGAAATAACCTGATATAATTCTTATGTCAAGGTCATATTATACCTTGACTTTGCCTAGTCAACCCTGATACCTGTAAGCTTTGACTTTTTTCCTCCTTTAATAAAGTACATAAATGTTGATGATCATGTTGAATGTGTTTGTTACATAATAAATGCAAGAGCATTTGAAATATTTTGCTGATAGCAGTTTTACATAGGAAATGTCACAGGGATTAAAATTATTAGTAAAGGGAAAACTTTGGAAGTAAGTATAATGAAATTATATACTTAAGTAAAATTTCCTCTTTTACAGTGTGAAAGCCTATAGGAAAAATGTTTTGGCAAAATGTGTATGTATCCAGCTTCATTTATTCTACTTTTTATGTCTGTTTTATGGGTTTAAGATCAAAGGGGGTATAAACATACTGCTTTCCACTGCTTGTTTTCATATGCTCTTTATTTCTTTTTAAATAGCAAGTAAAATTTCCCTTGAACACTGTAATTTATTCATTTTTGGCTACATTATTATTATTTTTTTTTTGAGACAGGGTCTTGCTTTGTAGTTCGAGCTGGCTCTGAGCTCACTATGTAGCCCAGGCAAGCTTCGAACTCAGCAGTCCTCTGTCTCTGCCTCCCGAGTGCTGGGATTACAGGCGTGAGCCACCACGCCCAGCACTGTGGTATGCGGTATTGATGGCTGGTGGGTGTGGGTCTCCACGCCCAGCATTGTATGTGGTTACCAGGGATCGAACTCAGGATCTTGCACTTGCAAGGCAGGCGCTGGAACCACTGAGCTAACCCTCCGGCCCAATAATGTTCTTATCTTATTTATAAAATTCACATGAAATACCGAGGGAGGATTCTTATAGTTAGTTAAATAATTTGGGCAACATGTTTGTTAGTTTAATATGTAATAAAAGGCTTTCATGATAATGACTATTATGCTTACATGCATAGGTTCTGCCACATGTGTACAGTTGAGTTTCCCTATCAGACTGTAGCTGTACAATCCAAAATTTTAAGCAGTGAGTCAATAAATACAAATAAAGCCTTTATCATTCTTTGACCAAGATTAGAGAGAGAACTTTACAGATGTCTACTTTATTGATAATACTTTGGTAAGGGTGTTAGAATTATATTGCTTACTATAACTATAATTGTATAATTATTTTTGCAGGAAGTGATTTGGACTTAAAATTTTTCAAAATATTTTTCAGTATGGTGGTGATATTACTCGAAAAATGAAACTTCTGAAGAGACAAGCAGAAGGAAAAAAAAAACTGAGAAAAATTGGCAACATTGAAGTTCCAAAAGATGCTTTTATAAAGGTTTTAAAAACACAGTCTAATAAATAATTCAGAATTAAAACTGTTGTTAAAAACTTTGTCTTATATAATACATTGGCAACAATAACAGCTTTAACATTTACTTCTTACTTTCAGGTTTTTTCAAGTTTAACCTACTGGCTTTTCCTTCAGACAGGATACATAGATGAGGTAGGATTTAGAAACCATGTACTTTGAAATTTCTCTTCTAGTACCCACCACTCCTCCTGGCAAAATTACATACCCTTTGTGGAACAGTAAAATCAAGATGACACTACTTCACTACTATAGGTTGTTGTAAAAATTAAATGATTGAATGTGTGATACACCGCTAAGCACAGTGGATTTTAACATTTTTGTCTTCCTTCATGTTTAGCCCTTAGGCTAAAAGGCTCTATACTGCTGAATCCCTCTAGTTTAAGGGAAAAGATTTTCAGGTTCACCAAACTGTTGTGAGTTGTTAGTTGGATCAATTTACCTGATAACATATGAGTCATTATGAGATTTGTCCTACTTTTGATAAGGTATTTAGACATTATATCAAGTGTTTATTAACTTGATGGTTTATAATATACTTCTAAACTAGGACTAGGGCACATGTTATTTCTGGCCATGAAAATGCTATTATGCAAAATGATAGGCATATGGAATTCATAGCAAGAGCTAAAGTATATCGTTGCCTAAATTTCACACTTGAGATAACACAGCCAGAAAACTGCTGTTTTAATTTAAAAAACATTTAGTGCCATTTTCAGTCAGGGAACCAGCGTGGAGAATATATTACAGAAACAAGATAATTTAGCTACTGATGTTTGTCATCTACCTTCAGTGGGATTACTGAGGGATAAGAAAATGAAAAATTTTATACTGTGTTACATTCTGAGACTATTTTAATTATAAATTAAGATACTAGGGATTATCTGGAGAGTTGAATTATAAATTAAAAAACTAAGATTATCTATAGAGACAAAGTCTCTGTTTTATCTTATTAATGAATTAACCAGTTCATTTCTCCCTTCTTGTCCTAAAAGAACACCCATAAAATATGGAGCTCCATGACAATATTTACAAAAAATGGCAATTTATTTGAAATTAGGAAAACAATTTCTAAAATGTTATGTTTATCCAATATTGCCAAGGGAAAGTCACAAGTTGGTATCTGATACACACTTGTAATGTTTGTACTTTACTTGGACAAATATTTTTCTTTAACCTATGACTATTTAGGAAATAGTTTTATTTGTGCTAATCCTAGTACAAAAAGTGTATTTTTTAGACTATTTTCTATGGGGGCTGTGGAGCTGTATACCCAGGCCTTGTTTTTGAGACAGGGTCTGCCTTTGTTCAGGCTGGCCCTGGACTCACTATATAGCCCAGACTAGCCAAGAACTCACAGCAGTCCTCCTGCTTCTGGCTCCCTTCCAAGTGCTGGGATTACAGGTGTAAGCCACCATGCCTGGCATTGTGGCATGTGGTACTGAAATCGAACTTGGGACCTTGTGCATGCCAGGCAGATGCCAGCAGCACTGAGTTAAACCCCAGGCCACAGCCCTTTTTCCTTTTGAGACGTGGTCTCGCTAACTTGTCCAGTCTGGTCTCAGATTTGAGATCCTCCTCCTTCAGCCTTCGGGGTAGCTGCGCCACCACCCCCAGCCCATTTTCCAGATTTTTATTGTAAGCTTGAAGTCTCCCAGGGTCATTTTCCCAGTCAGTAAATTTTAGTGATTTGGAGCTTTGTGTCTTCTAAGTGTATACTCCCCCAGTGACATTGTTACTAAAATTTCTACTGTGATAATATGTGACTAAAATAAATACGGTCTAAACTTGATGTGCCAGCTACTATACTGAGTCTTATATGCTTCCTTTATTTAATTTACATAAGAGGGTCTAAGCTATTTTTTACCCAAGGGCAGTTACTGACTATGCTGGAATTCAGTGTTTTCATTCTTTAAAAGTTAATTTTCTTTGCTTCTTGTAAAATAACTTAAGTAATCTTGCAAGTTCTTTAACAACATCTTACCTTCTGACTTAGGGAATTATAGAGGCCAAAGAGTAGCTTGCTAGAGAGTACATGGACCTAAACTGTCTGTTATCAGCTATAATGAAAGGAAGAATCTTTAAGACCTTTAAAGCACAGAAATATCTGTGAATGGTATACCAAAACAGACACCTTTGCTTTTTCATTCTGATCCTATATGAACAAAGTTAGAATAGTATGCAATAAACATTTCTTAGTACCGAAACTATTATTGCCAGATGCCACTGAGACACTGGTTAAAAACCTTTTATAAGGCTATTAAACATCATCTTGAATTAATGTAAAAGCAGCAAAACTGTACTCCAGAGGTCTTTAATTTTTAATCTATCTGGTACTTAAATATTTTCAGCAACTTATACTTTAATTAGATTATTAAACATACATAAATAAGGCTTCTACAAGATGCGCTTATAAAATGCAAAGGATGAGGTGTCTTCATTTACTCCCCCAGTGAGACAGCACTAAAACTATAGGTAGAGAGACTCTTTCATTTTAGTTTCCTAATTGCATAAAAGAAACAAAGTAAATGTAAGCTCACAAGTACTATTCATTGGTTGAAATCTCCCAAATACATGTATTGCTTCACTTTGAGAAATAAAATTTTGATACATTCCTTATTATTAATAAGCTTTATTTGAGTTAAAGATAGAAAACAATATAGATCTGCAATTTACTCAATTTGTCACGATCTGCAAAGGTTTACAGTAACTTTATATTTCACAGTATCTTTTTAGACATTTTACATATATGGAATAAAAGTAATTTTTTATGAAATTTAGCAATAATCAGAAAATACTCTTCAAAAGGATTTAGGTTTATATAAAGCTCATAATTGCCAAGCTAGTTATATGGGGAGGTGTGGATCCATATCATTAAATAAAAATAAGAGCATATTTGTAAAAAGGTGCTATATAAGATGCGCAAAAATCCATGCATTTCTCCTTCCCAAAAGGATGTAAATTATTTTTAGACACTGTCATTTCTTCACATGTCCTTTACCAACAATATGTAGTAGGGCTTTGGATGTCCAAATACTACTACTCAAAGATGACTAAGGCAACACTGTGCAGAAAAGCATGAGTGTAACACACAGAAATCTAAAGAAAGCATTCCAGTAGTAAAGATTTGCAATGATGGTTGTTTGACAAATGAAAAGCTTGGAATATCTTCCTGTAATTAATAATCTATGTCACGTTCCACAGGGTGTCTAAAATCAGACATTTCTACGGTGTTTTATCAGGGGCTATATAGCTTTCTATAACTGATAATAAACAGCCAACCAGTATGGAGAGTCAGCTGTTTCTCATAAATCTTAGTGTAAAACAGACATTCTAAATATGGAATGTTTAACATAGATAATGGATTTTTAAAGTGACAATCTTCAGTATTTCTCATGATTTAATCACATTGCATAGCTGAAAATTCATCTAATAAAGTAGTATTTTCAAGTAGAATTTTGCTTCAATCTCCTTTAATTTCCTTCTTTCATACTGTGTAGTGGATCCACAAGTTTATTGTGCACATGCATTAAACCTTAAAGAAAAAAAGCACAGTTCTAGTTGTGTTTTGATTTTGAAGGATGTCATTTACTTTACCAAACAAAATTATTTAGAAGATAAATATATGTGGTACCCACCTGATACAAAAATTTTAAGTTTATTGAAAAATGCAAATAGAAATGTTTTAAGATATTTAATTTTATTTTAGCACATACTAGTTTACTTAGGAAACTACAGATCTGAAATGTGTACAGCACTTTGGAAGTAACCAGAGCAGGAGCAATTCTTGTCGTCAGACAGCAACAGTTTGACAGTTAACGACAGGAACACAACTTGGATAATCTACTTTAATTACATCTAACATTACATTGAGTTGATCCTCTTTCAGCTCCTCTACTGGATTCCAGTGAGGAGCTATAACTGCTATTACCCTAAGATACTTTCAGTCTCCAATGTATTACTCTGAGTATTCATTTGGCAATTTTCTACTGTGAATGTATTTTCAAAAAGATTGATTATAAGCTTCGTAAGACAGTGAGTTTTACTGAAGCAGATCAATTCTGTATTAAATAGAGTACAAATTTAGATTTTAAATTTAGGTTTCAAATTACATTCAAAAATTGGTGATGTATGCTTTAGAGATTAAAACTTATATGCAGACTATAAATTTAATTTTATAATGGGTGTTTATGCTTGTGAACAGTTCTTATTAAAGCTAACCTCTGGGGCAGGGAATTTAGTCCAGTGGTTCTGGTATCTACCTGGCAAGTGCAGGTACCACATCTCAAGAACTACATGGAAATATAGTAAATAGTTAAAATTCCACCAGAAAATTTATCTTATTCACAGCTGATCACTGTGATCAGCTATCAAATTGAAAAAAAGCTAACAATTTCATCCTAATTTGATGTATTTCTGGTGTGATAAAGTCCTTAATGACAATATAAAAGATAAAGTGTTACACAAGGAAATGTTTAAATTATGATACATCTACCTGACTGTAGCCATTAGAAATGCTTTTGAAGAATATTTAATAAAGCAGAAAAATGCTCACAAAACATTAAATGCAAATACAACTCAAAACTGTACATATGGCATGATCAAAGTTGTTCTAAAAATGACATTTTTCAGTACTCAGCAAACTTCAACCACTTGTAGACCACTTTCAGCATTTTTTCCATATTCTAATATTTACATGAACTGTAAGTTAATTATCTCTTTTAAGCAGAACTATTTAACAGTACATAACTTTCTAAATATGAAATGCTGTATAATTTAAGACACCACTTTTATGTACTGTTTACAAAAAATGTTATCAGATAAGGTGACACCAATTTTAAGACTTCTCAAACATGTCTGACAGTAAAATATGGTTTCTTAATCTTGTCTGAAGCAATGATGTTGACATTGATTTATTCAGTATATTTTTTCTGACACGTTAATCATTACAGTAGGATTAAAATGTATATTTATATAACTAGTGCACATCTATAAACTATAATATCAGCTATATAAACGAGATTTATGAATAATTTCTTTATCTTGGTTATATGTTTATGTAGTGAGCCCACTCTTAATCAGGTAATGACTTCTAAGTTTTAGGTGGTAAAAATGTCCCTTAAAATCTAAAAAATCCATTATGTCAGCTGTATGTGGTTTTTTAAAATAAACAACCAAGTGCAATAAGGTTTGAGAATTACTAAAATAGAATACAGGTAAAAGCAAAAGGAAAATTATGGAGAAATCTGGGCAGTAGAGTTCCTCCTGATTTATAGTGTTAACTCCCAGTTTTGTTTTGTTTAAACAGGATCTTGCTTTGCAGTTCAGGCTGGCCCTGAGCTCACTATGTAGCCCAGGCAAGCCTCAAACTCAGCAATCCTCTTGTCTCTGCCTCCCAAGCACTGGGATTATAGGTGTGAACCACCATGCTTGTCAATGCCCAGTGTTTTAAAACTTAGCTATTATGGAGAAAAATTAAAACTATGATGGTTAAAAGAGATAGTGGGAGAAGCATTTTAACCATGAATTGGGATTTTAGTAGAAGGTTGAGGTGGGGCTCATGAACATGGAAAGAAACTCAGAAAATACATAGATGTACATTCTTTTTGGTTATTTAGCCTGGTACATTCAATATGAAAGTAAAATACTAAAGTTTAGATTTCAAGAAAAATGCATTTACTGAAAATTATATTTTCTTCATGAAAGAAAACAAAATAGGGCATTAGTTTGAAAGCAACTCTTTTTTTCTCAAGTGAAAATTTTATCCTTGAGAAATTAGCTGTAGTATCAGCATAATGCTAGATTTCAGCAGGCCACAGTGTGGGGTTTATTCACCACATTGATACTAAGGTTTGTCATCTACAACAGAATATCTCACACTGTTTCTGAAGTTCAATGCTCACCTTTAAAGTATTTCACAGTTTTAACTCTTAACTCTAAAGTAGCATCTTCATCACACACAAAAATAGTTCTGGGATGCTGCTGGAAAGCTGAAACTGTCCACATGTGATTGACTCCTTCTTCTATTGCTTTGTACAAGGCAAATGCCTTGTGTGCACCCGTTATGAGGATCATCACCTGGAAAATCATGCACATCTATTGTTAATTAGTAGTTAAAACCTATTCCAAATGAGTCCATACTGAATTATGAAGTCTAAGTAAACACTTCAAACTATGATTACTGACACAGTAAATAATGATGTGTAAAACAGACTCAAAAGGATGAAAAGAGCTGTCCTGCAAAAGTAGAATTACCAATCTTGAAAGGATTTATATCAGCTCAACAATGTAACAAATCACTTCACTACAGATTAGCAAAAATAGTCTTAAAAGGAAAAAGACTAAAACAGGCAAAATGTTAATTAGATGACTAGTCCAGATCATTTCATAAAAAGAACTAGGAATCAACTTAAACATGAGATTTGTCTCTGAAGCATATGTAACTGAGATTACTCTTGCAAACACCCCACACTCTTGTCCTAAATCTCTTACCTGCCTATGGTATAATTCAGAGAACACAGGTAAATGTGAAGCATATTCAGGCAAGTCTGTCTTATAGCAGTAAAACTACCACAGTGTACAACTCAGACTACACACATAAATGTGTGTGTTTCAAATCTCAGAAGATATTTCTTCTCACTACAGTTGTTAATGAATGTTAAAGTGGTTCAGGTTAGACGTATTTGTAACAAATTTTGTACATATATATAAATATGCATAATATACAACTAGGTTTTCCAAAACAGGAATAACCGAGGCATTTTTTTTTTTTTTTTTGGTGTCTCTCTTTGTCGTTCACGCTGGCTCTGAGCTCACTATGTAGTCCAAGGCAAGCTTCGAACTCAACAATCCGCCTGTCTCTGCCTCCTGAGTGCTGGGATTACAGGTGTGAGCCACCACGCCTGGCTTTTTTTTGCTTTTGAGACAGGGTCTCGCTTTGTAGTTCAGGCTGGCCCTGAGCTCACTATGGTGCCCAGGCAAGCCGCTGTGAACTCAGCAATCCTCCTGTCTCTGCCTCCCGAGTGTTGTTATTACAGGCGTGAGCCACCACGTCCGGCATTGTGGTATGTGGTATTGATTGCTGGTGGGCGTGAGTCTCCACGCCCAGCACTGTATGTGGTTACCGGGGATCGAACTCAGGACCTTGCGCTTGTGAGGCAGGCGCCGGAACCACTGAGCTAACCCTCCGGCCCCCGAGGCATTTTTTTATGATAATTCATTACTTGATTTTCATTGTGAAAGTACAAATTTATTAAGTCAAAGTGCATGAATCTATTAAGGTATGTCTGAACTTCCACTGTTTTTATTGATACATTTTAAGTGTAAGGACCCAAGCTCCTCTAAGAATTTCATATGCTGACACCTACAATTGTAAATATTAACCCTTTGAAATAAAAATTATGTTTGCTAGAAGGAAAACAAACTGTAAATGAATTTGTAAAATAATTTTCCTTCTGGCCATTACTAGCCAATGTTTTTTGTCTTACAACTCATGTAATACAGAAGGTACTAAAAACAGAAGTCAAACATACAGGCTTTTGTTTCCATTCCAATGCCCTGAAATTCACAATTATTTGTGACCCAGGAAATAGGGCCTCTGAAGTGATCATTATGCAGAGAATGTGGCAAGGTCGTTAGACCAGCACTTGAAGAAGCTCTATAAAACAACTTCAATAGTGTGCAGTACATGAAAATTATCATTGACTGCTGCATAAAGATATTTTCCTCCAATGTTTATTTCAGAAAATTTTTCAATGTGATGATTCAAGGATAAGTACAGAATGAAAAACTTTACTTGAATTATGCCACATAATGCTTTAGAAGAATAGTACAAGATAAAAATTGCTGTTTTACAGATAAGGAAGAATAGATACTCATAAATTGGCAAATATGGCCAAGACACAAATAGGGTCCATAGCCTTTAACAATTAACAACTACATTATACTGCCTCTTGAGAGACAAAACTACTAGAAGGTCTAACAATTAGCAAATATAAGTGAGAAGTCTTTCACTGTTGCGCATATACTCTAGCAAGGTAACAGCATAGGTGTTGACAAATCCCAGTATCAGGTGTACACTTAGGAAAAAGTGGAAGACAGACTTAGATAAACACTAATACTGTACTAGTACTAATATTACAAAGGGAATGAAAAAAATGGAGGGTAGTAGAAACTTAATGGCACAATTTCTCATGGGAAAAACAAAACAAAACTAATCTGTATCAGAATTTGAGATGCTTACTCAAATGGCAGAATCTTCAAATCTGAACAATCAGTTTTTTGGGTGGAGAGACTGGTGATTTCAACAGACACAGATGTTTGAGAACCAGTGCATTATACAGCCTTAAAATGGCAAGGATGCCAGAAGAACAGATACGTTAATTATTGTACTCGACCTATAAAATCTACACAGGCAAAACAAAACATACTAATGATAGTAAAACTCCACAGGAAAGCTGTAGGGTAGCTCCTCCAGGAAACCAAGTCTGGAGGGCAAACAGAAAAATCTCTGGGTGAGGACATACTTCAGCCATTTACAAAGAATCAGTCAAAAGCTCAAGCCAAGGGCTGGAGGGTTAGCTCAGTGGTTCCGGCGCCTGCCTCACAAGTGCAAGGTCCTGAGTTCGATCCCTGGTAACCACATACAATGCTGGGCGTGGAGACTCACGCCCACCAGCAATCAATACCACATATCACAGTGCCAGGCATGGTGGCTCACGTCTGTAATCCCAGCACTCGGGAGGCAGAGACAGGAGGCTTGCTGAGTTCGAGGCTTGCCTGGGCTACATAGTGAGCTCAGGACCAGCCTTAACTGCAAAGCGAGACCCTGTCTCAAAAAAAAAAAAAAAAGCTCAAGCCAAGTGTCCTATTCCTGTAATTCCAAGATTCAGGAGGCTTAGGCAGTTCAAGTCAAGGCCATTTAATGGTCTTCGAAGTGAGTTCAAGAATAGCATGAACCTGTCTTGAATGGATGGATGGATAGATAGATGGAAGGAACTCAGTGTAAAGGCCCTGGGTTCAATTCCCAGTATTGGGGAAAAAAACCCCTAGAAGATTGGTAAGGATGGAGCATAGGGAACCAAAATAAACAGCAGGAAACTGAAGTTGGAGACTTTTTTGCCCAACAGTGGTGGGAAATGATTTTGTAATGGAGCAATAGGAAATTATACACACAAAGTTACGGACATAATAGTGAACAAAACGTTTTTGAAAAAGTTATCCAAGCAGTAATATAGTGACTGGCACAGATAAAGACCAGAAATGGTCATGAATTAGGATGAGCTTCCAATTATCATAAAAAAAAACACAGAGATTGAATTACACTGGTTGTGTAGGGGGCTGATAATTATACAAGTTATCGCTACATGTTTGGAACTTAGTGAAATGTGGAAAAGGTGAACATAGCATAAATGTTTTAAGCACAGAAAATTTTTTAAAGAAAATGTTGCTTTTCACTAGGAAGACATATTTAAAAGAAAGACAATGTGGGAGAAAGACAAACTTAAATTTTGAATTGTGTAATATATGGAGTCTAAGCACCTCAATAGCAACAGGCCTCTTTATGCAAGCTTCAGAAAGAAGATTGGCTAAAAATACACATCCGCAGGTTCTCACTGTATTGAGAATAATCTGTTTTGGAGCAGTGATAAAACCTATGACGAAAAATATTCAACACTATGACTGTTACGGATGCAGTTTTTAAAATGTTCAAGCAGGAGACTGCCTAAGTAGAGTATGAAAAATGAGCGTATAGTGCCACAGTCAAATTTGTGAAATTTCAGGAAAAAAAAAACATTGATAACGCAGACATAGGAAAAAGAGCTGGGAAAGTTGGCACAGAAGAAATGGTCAGAACAGCCGGCTGATGGTGTTTTATGACAGAACAGTCCACAGTAATAGATATGAAGAGAAGTTCTATAAGACTTGAGGAGTCACTGGTCACCTCTGTGACTTTCAATAAGGGCACAAAAAGTACACTTCAACATTTACTGCTATTCCTGTATGTCATCACGAATATCCAAATAAACTTGTGTTATTCTAAAGATGTTATAATAACTAAAAAATTTTGTGTGAAAATCACTTTCAAAATATAAGGCATTATCTTGAACTATAACTTAATAAGAAAAACTGGCTTCTGGAAAAATAGCCAAAAGTTAATAGCATTCACTTCAGGTAGATAAAAAGTGACTAAGAACAATTTTGTCCAAAATGGACTGTAAACAGAATTCATTCAAATTATTACAAACAGTTTATATCCATTATGTGATGGGCAGTGTTAGTGCTATACTACATGACCTACAAACTCATGGAGATTATAATTAAAAAATAAGCCAGGATACATACTAAAATAGCCACAAATTATGACCACTTCTAACTAAAGAATATTATCAGAAAGTAAGTCTGAACGTGAGGATGATACTGTGGTACTATGACAATTCAAGGGGAATTATTAGAAACACAGTGGAAAGAATATCCAGGATGTACCATCAATAGTGAAGAGTTCAAAGCAAAGACTTTATTAGTGAAAGCTACTGGCCTAAGACATTCCCTGTGTACCTGACAATTCCCAAGTCCTATGGAAATCTGAAATAACTTCCCAAGTAAATACAGAAGGTCCTTATTATATGAGCTGCCAAATGGGAAACCTAACATTGATGAACTTAGCTCTTAAAATTTAGTTCCCTACTTATACCTTGCCACTTAGTAACATATGGACCAAATGCATTCAAATTTAAGTTTGGAGTGATCAGAAACAATGGTGAATGTTTAATTTAAAAAACAATCACAATAAAAGATATTCTGCTATTCATCCTCACCAAAGTAAATATTCCCCATCTTTGCACAATTTTCCCATTATTCTTCATAATGTGTCTTTCACTGTAGTAAGTTTTGAGTTATTATATATTCATCATAGTTTCCAATCACCCTACATATGTGCTGTTAAGAAAAATGATGCTAAAGAATAGCTCATATGTCATCTAAAATCACTGGCAAAAGAGAATTTGTTTAAACTTAACAGTTGAAGGTATGAAAATCAATGAAATATGGTAACAAAACACTTGCTTTAAAAGAATGTTATGAACGATTAAAGGTTCTAAGCAAGGTACTTGGGAAAATGATGAAGCTCTAGAATAGTTTTGTCACATAGATTTTCTTTATGATCATGCTGGGAACAAATACTATTAAGTATACGGCATCATAATTTTGTAGGACAAATGATCAAAAGGAAAATGTGAAACAACTAATTATCTGTTCATTCTAAAAATCAGCAAAACAGTTACAGTAAACTAAGATCTTGTTAAATTTTAAAAATCTGTTAACTTTCAGTTTCATCTGTTAGAAATAAGATTGCTTTAAAATCACTTTTATTCCCCAACTTATCTGCTATAAAATTTCCGTCCTTGACACATCTTTTTCAACTATCTGTGATTTTTAGAAAATACGGAACTCCTACATTTTAAATGACTTTTATTTGTATATTAAAACCTAGTATAATTACTTGGGTATTATATTTTATCCTGTTTGTCTAAACCTGTCCACAAGGGCCCAAGTTTGATTTGCAGTACCAAAAGCAAAACAAAACAAAAACCTGTGTATTCTAAGCATTTCCAATCTTGCTAATTGAAAACTGGTATCTGGATTCCACATAATTTAAACTGTGGAATCATAAACAGATTTTAATTTGTTGTTATTCTCAAGGAACAGAATCAAAGTCTAATTCAAAACTTGAAAATAAGGCAAGGATGGGTCCGAGATTTAGTTCAGTGGTTCCAGTGCCTGACTAGCAAGCACAAGGTCCCTATCAGTAACCACATAAACAATACCGGGCATGGTGTGACTAAACCCACCAGCAATCAGTAACACACACCACAATGCTGGGTGTGGTGGCTCACGCCTGTAATCCCAGCACCTGGGAGAGAGAGGCAGGAGGATTGCTGAGTTTGAGGGTTGCCTGGGCTACCTAGTGAGCTCAGGGCCAGCCTGAACTACAAAGTGAGACCCTGTGTCAAAAAAACCCCACAAAACAAAACAAAAAAAACCCCCTCAGGTATCTACCTCCTTCATATGGCCAAGAAGCACTTAATACATACAAAATCAGGGTTCCAATACTGTGAATTGTGCTAAGACTGAATCTTTGCCCCACAGTCCTTTTACTTTTTTTTTTTTTTTTTTTTTTTTTTTTTGAGACAGGGTCTCGCTTTGTAGTTCAGGCTAGCTCTGAGCTCACTATGTAGCCCAGGCAAGCCTTGAACTCAGCAATCCTCCTGTCTCTGTCTCCCGAGTACTGGGATTACAGGCGTGAGCCACCACGCCCGGCACAGTCCTTTTACTTTTAAAGTATTCAAAATTAATTAAAAACAAGCAAACCATATGGTTAGTAAGCAAATCATATGGTTAGTAAGATTTTAAGGCCTCAATTGTAAAGCAAGAATATACAAGTCAAACACTATCAAAAAACGTGGTATATGCTTAATTCTTAAGTTTATAGCTTCACATACTTAAGCTGATTCCTTGAATACAACGATACTGACAAGATTCTGTGACTGAAAACTTAAGATATAATTTTTATTGCAAATTAGAATGCAATGAAATACCCTTACTATATAGCACAATCACTTCAAAATATCTAAATATCACAGAAAAAAATAACATTTCTTACTTCTCTAGCATCCATCACTGTCCCCACACCAACAGTTAGGGCCATAGTTGGCACTTTTGATAAATCTCCATCAAAGTATTTAGCATTTGCCAAAATGGTGTCCATTGCTAGAGTCTTTAATCTTGTCCTTGATACTAAACTTGATCCTGGCTCATTAAAAGCGATATGACCATCTGGACCTATTCCTTTGAAAAGAAACACACATACATATAAGCATAAAGTAAATTAGGTTTCTCCCATATAGTACATGTGTACTCTTAAAAGTTCTACATAGTTTTAGGTATGAGCAAAGAATCAAAAAGACACTTACCTGGTCTTATTTTATTAGCTGAATTCCTAATACTGCATTAAAATATTTGTTCCTATATTTTACTGAACAAAGTATTTCCACGTGTTTTATATTCACAGCACTGAGTTGGCCTGATTTTAATAATAGCAGTAAAATAAAGTTAAAATAACTTTACAATTCATAAATCACTTTCACACAGATTATCACAACAGATATATATACATCTTGTGAGATGGGAACACAAGGCAAGTCTATTTTCCTCTTCCACCTTTTGATAATACAAAAGGAAAGTCTGATGCTCAAAGAAAACAAGTGACTCATTTTCAGATCACAAGTTAGTAAATAGGAAAGAGGATTCAAATCTAAATCTTCTGATTTATACTTTATACTTATACTTTGATTAGTTCTAGTCCAGTGAGTGCAGCAATTAACTAGGTGACCTCTCTGTGCAGTTTCCTCACTTACAAAAATATAGACTGAACATTTTTTCAAGTGTTTTAACCTATTGTAAGAAATAATATCTGGCACTACAGCCTACACACACACACACATCCTGCACAAAAATCTAAAATACAATTAAAATAAAAATCATATGAAACCACACTTAGCTTTACTAGGAGCCATACAGGCTATTTTCTATTATATTCCATTTTATTAATAAAAGAAACAAAAAGGAAATGCTGGTTGTGACTGCTACATTGATTTTGTGACAAAATAATGTAGAACAACCAGTTTGAAAAATACTGCTTTAAGGAGAATTACAGATAATTACAACATTCTAGAATTGTTTTTAAAATACAGGTAAGAGGGCCGGAGATTTAGCTCAGTGGTTCCCAGTGCTTGCCTCGCAAGTGCAAGGCCCTGAGTTCGATTCTGGTAACCACATACAATGTTGGGCATGGTGACTCATGCCCACCAGCCATCAATACCACATACCACAATGCCAGACGTGGTGGCTCACACTTGTAATCCCAACACTCGGGAGGCAGAGGCAGGAGGATTGCTGAGTTCCAGGCTTGCCTGGGCTTCATAGTGAACTCAGGGCCAGCCTGAACTACAAAGCAAGACCCTTTCTCAAAAAACAAACAAAACAAAACAAAACAAAACATATATATATATTTATGTAAAAACTTACAAAGCATTCCTTATTTGAAGAAAATGGGAGGCATTTTTTTTCTAAAATAAAGAATCTATAAATGTTTTGTATCCTCTTGTCCTAGTTAAATATATGTAACTTCAATTTAAAACTGAGTACTCTAAGTCGTTAAAGTATCCTTAAATTTATGATACATATACATTTTAATAAGGCATATTTGACTATTTAGCGCACAGCTTTAATATAAAAAAATCACCCATCTCAACAACATATATCTGAGTTACCTACTTTTGAAAGGTGAAGAAAAAAATGAATATAAAAAAGCAAATACAGACTACCAACACACAACAATCCAGGAATGTTTAATGTGCTGACATAAATTCTTAATGTGGGCACCTAATATCCAAGGATAATTTCCACTATTAAGTAAATGTCTGCTTGTAAATCTAAGTTTTAATTACACATATCTCTTTAGATAAGAGTTGCAAAAATACTGTGTTTCTCCTCTTAAGTAGGCATATCCACAGTCTTATGTGTATTTACATGAGTAAAGAACAAAAGATGAAACTAGGAAAGTATGATCTCCAGAAAAAATACTAAGATGAATACTAGTGTTCTTACTGATGACTTAGGTCACACAGAAGAAATTATGAGCAGAGGTCAATAATACAGACAGGTCAACACATTTATTTTTAGTCATGAATAACTCAAAATGTGACAGTGGGGATATAAGTTTTTAATTGGATAATTCTTGTTCAGTCTTTAAGTCTACATTAATATATCAATATCTATGAAGTATCTCAACACATTGATCTGTCTTTTTTGTGTTCTTTTAGTTCTGTGGGTAGAATATAAATTTCATGAATAAGGGCTATCTATGTTCATGGGTCTTTACCATTTAGCACAACAATTACACATAGGAGGCATTCATATAATGGCTGAATAAATGAATGGATGGTGGCTACTCTTTGGCTGGCCTAGCAGTCTCTTTTATCCCTTCTGCTCCTCACTACATGGGCTCAAATGACCATGCTCTCTCTATGTCGCTGCCAGGTAGAATGACTGTGGTCTAGAGATAAACACTTGTCCCACATGAACCAAACAGAACTCCTCTCCAGATCTGAAACTTGACATGAGATACAGGAAAAAATAGAGAACTTTTACAAATGAGGCACCAGACAGCAGCACTGCAGGGAAAAGGGTGATGAGACCCTATTTCTGAGAGCTAATGTGATTTCCTTGTTTTTTACAGACTGAGCTGTTTCAACTCTTCCTTCAGTTTTCTGAGTTACCCAAATCATTCCAGTTAATTTGCTTCTGGTCCCTTTAGTCATTTCCTGTTATCAGCAAACCAAAGAATTCAATAATGTAGCAAAACAAACCAAACAAAAATAAAACAGAACAAAAAAGTCAACATTTTCTGCACTGTTTTCTAAAAAAGGGAGGTGATTCCTGAGTTTAATTCCCAGTACCAAGAAAGACAAAGAAAAACAAAGAAAACAAAAAACATGTGCAAGATAGTAGATTTGTTTGTGCTTCTCTTTGTTGGGGCAAGGTCAGAAAGTCATAATAAACTTAATTTCTTTTCTTAGCACTTTTGCCATTCGAGGAAGAATGAGAACTTTTGAGAGAATATACTTTTCCTTTTCCATCAAAGGAAGGGTCTGCCTGCTCTAATTCCCTTGGTTGAACAAATCAACATTCTTGAGCTCATTCTGACTTCAAGCCCAACCTATAATCTCTATTCCAACTTTACCTTCAATAAAGCTGATATTTTGATCCCATTTGGCAGTTCTTAGTGTTTTTATTAACCAAACCCTGGAACAAAAGAAGGGCAAGTGGTAAGACCCAGATACCAAGTCTTGTTTTGAAAAATCTAGTGATAACAAATCTCAATCAACAAAGAATCAGATCAGATTCTTTCATACACATATGTATCTCCAATAAACAATTACTCCAAACAGGAAAAGAAAACGTAAGTTAACTATTTTCTTTTCACGCACAGAGTAAATAAGTCCTTAGATGGTACATCAAATTTCAAACTCTGGATCAGAATTCAATGACAATGTTAATGGAGGACACAAGGAAACTCCTATAAATGATTTTTTCTTTGGTGGGGAGGAGAGAGACAAATATAGGACATTTAAGACAAACTGGTTAAAAACAAAGTCAACTCTTTTAGTAGTAAGTGATAAACATAAATAATTATAATTTATGTTCCATCTACTTTTACGGCAATTGAGGTAGTTTGTAGTAAGGAAACGTCACAAAACCAGTTACCTAAAAAGAAATGAGAAATGACTTCCAGCTGTGGGAAAGACGGGTGTTCTACCAGAAACCAGGGTTGGAGAGTTGCAGTCTAAAACTACCCTAAATTATTAAGACTTTCTGGAAATCAGGCAAAAACCCAAAATACAGTTAGTCCTTACCAGGTATCTTCCCCAGTAATTTCTATTTTCAGGCACTGATTCTGCTAGGGATTTGCCACATAGATCCATAAGTAAAGTTAATAAACCAATAGCAAAGACAAGAATCCACAGATAAAAACATTTTCCGAACACCCACTTAAAACATCTAACAACTAATATTCTTTTTATGTGTAGCAATAAATCAGTTTCACTAAAACTCAGTATGAGGATATTACATTCCAGCAATTGTTTGATTTTGATAGAGTTTAGAGTACCTAAGATTAGGTTGTTAGCATACTCCTTAATTATTCCCAGCTGTGTGTGGTAGTACATGCCTACACTTCCAGTTCTCTGGTAGGCTGAGACAGAAGGATCTCAAATTTGCATTCATCCCAACTAAATGTTTTGCCTCAAATATAAATAAAGTAAAATAGGGCCAGAGATTTAGCTCTGTGGTTCCGGTGCCTGCCTCACAAGCGCAAGGTCCTGAGTTTGATCCCTGGTAACCACATACAATGCTGGGTGTGGTGATCATGCCCACCAGCAATCAATGCCACATACCACAGAGCAGGTGGCTCACGCCTGTAATCCCAGCACTCGGGAGGCAGAGAGAAGGGGATTGCTGAGTTCGAGGCTTGCCTGGGCTACATAGTGAGCTCAGAGCCAGCCTGAACTGCAAAGCGAGACCCTGTTTCAAAAATAAATAAATAAATGAATAAAGTAAAATAAAAAATAAAGAGAGGTTTGGGCTATAGTCAAGTAACAGAGTTACACCTGAGTTCAATCTCCAGTCTTAAAAAGAAAAAAAGCCAGGAAATAAAAAGCCCCAAACAAACACATGTGATGTTTTACCTTCAAATTTGTCAGAGATGGTAATTGTCTTGAAAGTAAGCATTATGTGCCAAACTGTAATGTGCAAATGCTCTCTCATATTACAAATATCAGCAAATTTTTTTTTTTTTTTTTTTTTGAGACAGGGTCTCACTTTGTAGTTTAGGCTGGCCCTGACTCACTATGTAGCCCAGGCAATCCTCGAACCCAGCAATCCTCCTGTTTCTGCCTCCCGAGTGCTGGGATGACAGGCTTGAGCCACCATGCCCGGCAATATCAGCAAATTTTATTTAAAACTCTGTTAACTTTCTATTGTGAAATACAAAATAGATTAACTTGCATTCTTGCTCAGATAAAAAAGCTTTTCTAACTTATATAAGAAAAGAAGTGGTCCTAGTTCTTCTACTCAGGGATAAAGTTTCTATGAAAAGTAATTTCAACTAGGTATCCTTAGAAGTATTTCAGTAAAAACCTCAAGGATATAGATAGATATCTATATAGATAGATAGATATATACCATGAATTGTTTTTAGACATTTTAAACAAGTTATAATGTGCTTCTGAAAAATTTTGAAATGGCTATTATCTTTTGCAAATGATTTCATTGTAATTCTCAGTAATCTTACCAAATTATGCAGAGATCATGAAACCAAATTTATGTCTGGCTATAAAACCCAATTCTAAGAGCAACCAACCACCTCAACTATACCTGACTATTTCAACCATAAATTAATCTCAATACAGCTCAATGTAATGCTGAGTTTTCTAATTAATTACAAGATATATACAGATAATGTTAATTTAGAATAGAATTAGTATTTTTAGTTGAATACTAAAGAACCTAGCAAAAAACAATTTTGGCTTTAGTTTAAAATATTATTCTTATGGCAATCTATGAGCTGTCTCAGATACTTCACAATGATTAACAGATGTTATAAACTACTATTTTCAGTATATTATGCATATATATACACACATAAAATATATAAACACAAGTGAAATTTAGTCAAACATTTATTCACTTTGAAATGTATTAAGATAATTCATAGTTTAACATACTATCTAACGGATGAAGGCAAATAAAAGGTTACATTATATTTAATGATTTTTCTCAGTAAGAGGGAGTTATTTAAATGATGTGCTAAAATCCATCCATGTCTCATAAACTTTTACATTCAATTTACATTTCACAAGCACACTGTGCTGACAGGTTAAAATCTATGAAAAAGATAAATCTATAATTTAGGAAGATAAACAGGTCACTTTAGAGATGTGATAAACTGGTAGCCTTAGAGTAGCTGAAAAGGAATTTAGATCTACTTAAGGGATAATTTAAATAATTTTGTTTACTATTTGAATTTTAAGATTTTTTTTGGATAAAAGTAAAATAAGAATCAGTCTATTTTTTCTTTTCTGAATGGGTATTATAGTCACAGGTGTCCTTTAGATTGTGCAATGTTGTTTTTTTTTTTAAATCAGCAAACAATTACAAAAATCTTCTTACCTCCAACAAAAAGATCTATTCCTCCAGCTTCTTGTATTTTCCTTTCAAATGCATCACATTCTGCTTGTAAATCTGTAGCATTTCCATCAAGGATATGAGCATTATTAGGATCTATGTCGATATGCTTAAAAAAGTTATTCCACATATAAGAGTGGTAGCTTTCAGGATGATTTCTTGGGAGTCCTAAATATGAAGTTAATAAAGATAAATTTTATTATTTAAAACCTAACTTTTTAATGCAATATCCAGTTTAAAAAATATTTTATATCCTACAATAATTCTTATTTTATAGAGGAGCAAGTGAAACAGAATTTTTCCCAAGGTGATACAGCTCACACAGGGGCTGGGATGCAAACACTGGAAGTCTAGTTCATGTTTACTTAACCAGTGTACATAAAATTATAAATCCGTGAAACTGATTTTTGTATTAAATAACTATTCAAGTAAAACACTGACTATGTTCCTCTTCTAGTTTTCCTATATGCATGCAAAGTACAATGCATCATAACAATTCTTTGGCTATCACTTGTCCTACTATTAAAAATGTATTCTTTTATTTCTATTTTAATACAGGACTTGTATATATTAGAAATATTTCCATTTAATGAACTTAACACAATACATTATAAAAGCTCAATTAGTACTAATATGAACAGGTTTTATTTTGGATAAAAATCTTTATGTTACTAATAACATACACATTACTTAATTTAGCACTACCATGTTTGTTTCTTATTTTATTTTTATTTTTTTAAAATTACTGGTATGGGGGGAATAAACTCAGGCTCTTTGCCCTGAGCTATGCCTCCAGGCCATTTTTTTAAAGACAGGGTCTAGCAAAATTCAAACTTGCTCTCCTCCTCCTGCCTCAACCTCCTAGAGAACCAGAATAACCACAGGACAGGCATGCACCACCACACCCAGCTTACATTACTGCTTTAAACTATGGCTCAACACACCGAGAGAAACAGATAGACAGACAGGCAGAGACAGAGTCAGAGAGACAGGGACAAAGAGAATGAGAAATTTGAACAGATTAGCTCAGTTGTATTATTTATAAATCGCAGGGCCAAAGATGAATGTAGATTTTCTGATTTTTAGAACTATACTCTTTCTGTGCTATAGTATTGTCATCACAAGAATACAGATTTTTATGCAAATTTGTAATCTCATCACAACGTACAATATCTCCTAAGTAAAACTTATCTATTTATATTAAATACATAAATTCAAACAATATATTAAGTTTAAAATATACTCATTTTAATCAAAATATAAAGCATATTCAAATACTATATCCAACATATTAAAAATATCTTACCTACATA
The DNA here is from genome assembly GCA_004025085.1 of Thryonomys swinderianus. Lineage (NCBI taxonomy): Eukaryota > Metazoa > Chordata > Mammalia > Rodentia > Thryonomyidae > Thryonomys > Thryonomys swinderianus. The sequence continues at coordinate 125,148 of PVIC010000229.1, forward strand.
TTCATCCATGTTAAAAGTCTTCACATATTTAAAGGAAAGGTCTCCACTTTTATGGTACTCTATTAGTTTTTTATAACATCCTAATGGTGTACTCCCTAAAACAGATGAAGATTTGAATCGTATGTAGAAAACAGATGCACCTTGAGACCACAATTTTAAATGAAATAAATCAAAGAAGCTTAAATATCATGTTTCCTCTTATAAGAAAAACCCAAAGTACAGAGAAAAATAAAAGACAGATAATAGGAAAAATGAGATAGGTCTTTTCCAAGAGACCAAGCAAAGAAGGGGAGATAGGGGCAGATAAAGAATTAAGATGTGTTATGTATGCATACCTACTCCCCATAATGAATGTAAACATTACACAATGCAAATAATGTACAAATAAAATAAAGTACCTACAGCAAATGACACTAGTTGGTCTTTTTTTTTTTTGGGTACTGGGGATTGAACTCGGGTCCTTGTGCTTCCAAGGTAGGTATGGTACCACTTGAGCTAAATTCCCAGCCCAGTCATTTTTTAAATACAACTCAACATCAAAGTAAATCAGTAAGATAGATAATTAACGTATAAATTTCTTTTGGGATAGACATATGTCCCCTAAAAGAAACTCAAGTACATAAGTGAGTCAAAGAAAAAAATAATGTAATCTCACTCGAAAGAAGAGTTTTCACTTGTAACACCTGACTAAAACAAGGAAAATAAAGATATAGCAAAAGGCTACAAAGAGAAGAAACTACAGAGCGGGTAAAGTGAAACTAAGAGGGAATATCACATACTTTAATATCTCTGAAAACACAACTAGCCTACTAAGCATGCATACAGTGAAAGTTAATGCCCCTAAAAAATAAAGGATCACTAGAAAAGGTAAAAAATAAAAATAAAAATACTATGGCCATCATTTAAGTTATAGTATTTCCTATTACCCTTGGTAGGTAAAACAGAATTTTAACACAGGATACAGTAACAAAATGTAGAGACTAGAATTCATGTATATACAACACACACATATGCATATATTGCTTTACATATTAATATGTTCAATCAGTGATATAGCCAATTCATGGACAAGAAAAGTATTTTACTCAGAGCAACCTTTAATTCTACAAGTTGGGTGTCTAAAACAAAACAAATAAACAAAAAAAAATGGTTTATTACCTGTTGGTAAACCAAGGGTAAAGTATCTGTTCTGTCCAGGTTTGAACTGAATGATGCGATTACAGATGTATTTGGCTGCCCATTCACTAGCCAAGTCATAGTTGTCAAGAATTACAAGCCTCATTATGGTGATGCACAGCTTCCAGCACAATAAGTTCAAACCTGAGAAAATTCCATTGCACAGCACTTTAAGAAACTTACAAACACCTAAATAGAAGTGCAGCAACACTGATGATTTTGAAGAAAAGCATTACTTAAGAACATGTACGTATAAAAATACTGTTACTCCTGAAACAGTAACAATAACTTTCTTTTGAGCAACTTCAACTTCTAGGCAGTGAGCTAGCTCATTTACATACATATATTAAACTTTATTTTAATCTTGTGAATATTCAATTTAATCTTATGCGATAAACAATTTTAGATGAGAAAACATAATTTCACTAATGTCTCACACAGTTGACTAAGCTTGAACTCCAACAATGGCAATCTTTGTATAAAAATGCTAAACTGCATCTATAGAGGTATAACATACACTCTTACTGAAGCAACACAGAACAGCCCTAGAGAGAGACCAGTATTTGGTTGCTCACAAGTTAATGGAAATAATGATCACTGGGAAACTTTTGATTACTTACTAAAATCCAGAACTCCCCCTATAAGCAATGCAATAACCAAATCTCCCATTATTAAAAAAATGTTTACATCCCACCACTCAGAAATAATTCTCATTATTACCAGGTATATATCATTCCTGTATCTAATGTATTCAGGCAGATAAGATGCACAGAAATAATTTTAAAGAATGTGACGATAAAACATGCTGTTGCTAATAAGTTAATTCTTCAGAAAAAGAAATAAGTAAAGAAAAGCTGTGAAAAATATATTTGTAAACAGCAATTTGTACTTCTTATAAGATTAAGGTGAAGAAAATTATTAATATTAAGTGACACTGTGGATTTTCTACCATAAAAGATATGAACATTAGATTCTTATGTGGATTTACACTTGATTTATGTGTTATTTTTATTTTGCCAAGATCCGTAACATTTAGTGTAGTCTATAACTGTAATTCTCAGATTTTAATTATTAAGTTTTATATTTAAAAGGCTCAGTCTTCAACTCCCATTCTTTCATGATATGGCTCCAACAGTCCTGAGTTCTGTACTCATACACTTTAAATGGAATATTTTAAGTTTAATGTTTTAAATTAATGGAACTAGAAGATTTTAGGATACATAGAATCTAAATTAGGTCCTTAGCACAATACTTTAGAATTTTCATAATTTCATAAAAAATCATGATCACAGCAGCCTAGAATTCTGACATCCGATAACATTTACAGAAAATAAGTCAAATTCAGTCCAACAAATGGACTTCACCTCCATTTAAATATACCAATAATCTAATGTCAAAAACTTTGCTGTATTTAGTTACATAAAAGACACAAAAATAATTGCTGCTATGACTGCCAAAAGATATACATTGAAAACAAACTGTTAATGAAAAGAAAAAAAAAAGAGGGAAGACATTAGACTTTTCCCTGTGTCATCTACATGCTGGGCATAATGTGTGTTTTCTCAGGCACACACACCTGTGAGGACCGATTACTGCATTTTCTAAGCACTGTGCTAGATTCTACTGACACAATACGATAAAAGACCCTATTAAGAGAACAGAATCAACAGGTGCTGAGGTTGATATTATCATTCTCACTCTTGAAACCTAGTAAATGGAAACTCGACGAAATTTGTTGAAATTATAAAGCTCTAAGTTTTCGACCCGGCTGGATTATTACCTGTCTGACTTAAACAGCTACGCTCATAGAAGCCACTTTACTGAGACTCACTTAACTTGCTTGTTAAAAATACAGATTTTTCAGGCCTTTCCTGGTCAGCGTTTCAACAGATCTCAATGGGATACAAGAAATCCGAATATAACTCGGATGATTCTTCCAGGTGGGTTAAGTCTAGAAAAGACACCATACACTTCATTGCAAAACGTTCAAGGAAGTTCTTCAGACCAAGGTACAGTTTTCTGTTAGCAAAGACTGCACCTCTCCAACATCCTAACTGAAACCTCTAACCCGGTAGAAAAAAAGAATTTCTTCACATTCAGATTTTGAAGATGTTCCTTTTGCAAGTTTCTGTCCGTTCTCACAGACCCAAACTGCTATGGCAGAAATCAATTCTCTGGCCTCCTGGTCAGGTGCATTCAAAAGGCAGCAGCACCAAGTTCTCCGACCGGTGCTGATTCACTCCGTGCGCGCATCAGCTGGGAGAAGAACCGGCTGCGCGCACAGCTCAGCTCCCGAGAGGGACGGGAGCCCGGCAGCACCGGCGGGACACAGCTGGTGACTACAGGGCCGGAACAGGAATCCAGACCCCGAGTCTCCTGCGGAGCTTCTCTCCGCGGCTCGCGGCCCCGGGCCTGGAAATGCCACTGCACGCCCAGGAACACCAAGGCCCGCGCGGCACCGAGCGACCGGAGACGAGTCCCCAGCTCCGGCGGGAAGCAGCAGAGGAGCCCGCGGGTCCCGCCCCGACGGCGGGGCTGCCGGGCCTGGTCCCCCAGCAAACTGCGGCGGAGAGAAGAGGATGACTGGCGGGGCTCTAACAAGTGTCCGCGCGCGAGCGGGGAGAAGGCGCCAGAGAGGAGCGGCGCGGACCTGCTGCGCGCAAGCAAACCCGGGCTGGCGACGAGCCGGGCCCGGAACCGCGGCGCCGCCTCCACGCCGGGGACTCACCTGCTGCAGGGCCCGTGTCCCGGCGCCGGCGCCGAACCCCGGGAGGAGCAGGCCCAGGCGGTGTCCGCCGGCGTCCTCGTCCGGAGCCGCTCGCCTGAACTCACCAGCGGGCCCACAGCCTCCTCCGAAGCTGGAGCGCCGAGGGTCACCCACACCCAGCAACCCGCCAACCGGCCGCTGGGCGCAAACTCTGAGGACCCGGATGCAGATGCGCGCCGGAAGAGACGGCGGCGCGGGCGGAGCGCATGCGCGCTGTTTCCAGGCCTGGGAAGAGTGGTTCGCCCTGGAAGAGATCCTGCCTGGTTAGTTCACCCTGCTTGCAGTCTTCAGTCCCCATCACCTTAAAGGTTGAATTTCAGTACATTCCTTGGATTTATTCCATATGTTGGATTGTAGTGCTCATAAATATAACTTTAGTTATTTTAAAATAGCAATAGGAATTCATCTCTTTATTCTAGCAAAGTATTGAATGTCTACTTTGCCAACACAGACACCGCTAAGCCTTTGTATATAAGTGCTTATCAAAGTTAAATGTGCAGAGAAACACTCTGCCTACCGTTGCAAATCCCAGTGTGAGAACTATGTTAAATACCTAGCCATCATTCAGGACAGATGCATTTTGTCCTATGTCACATTAAAAAAGATTTGAAGTTTAATTACCATGACCATTAGTAAGCTATTTGCCTGGAAACTACAAAGTTAAGTTAAATATGAAATAATATGTACTCAAACTTTTGAAGTTCTGTACCTAAGTTGTAAATCAAGCTACTTGGCAGGGTCTGCAAAAACCCTTTTTTCATCCTTCAGTTGAGAGTGTGATACTTGCCTTCTCCCATTAAGACTTCAAACACCAAAGTTTCTCATACACTGATAGAGGGCAAGATTTCTCACTGAGTTAAAGTCTCACAAAAGTGGTTTTTGACACCTTTCCACTACTGTGCCTTGTCATGTAACAAAAATATTACATTCATTCTGATAAAAAATACCTGCAATTAATAAAAAAGCTTTTCAATGAACAGAGAAACACAGCTTGAGGTAGAATCTTTCAATGGCTTTTCTTCTTTAAGTGTTTCTGACGCAGAGAGTAAATTTGGACCATATAAGTACTGGATGCCGTCCGTTAATTCTGCCTTGACTTCACAGTGCTCTGTCCTGCTGACACAGTCAGAACACGACTGGGACCACTCTGACCCTAGTAATGTTTATCACAATTGTTGAGCTTTAAGAGGTCTCTGTTTTTTGTTTTTGTTTCTTTAAACTCAAATTTTAACCTTTGCGTTTTCATTAGGGCTGGCTGGGATAGCTAGCAAGGAATGTTGAAGAACTGGATTTTAGTACTGACAGCAGATAAGTCAGATTTTAAAAACTTGTCCACAGAACCAAAACAGAAGAGAAATAAGAAGAACTCAAATTATGTAAACATGGACTAGTTGCTGTGTTTTAGGAAATCTAGGACAGTTGAATTATGCTCGGTACTATTTTAGAGCACAGTATGTTAGAGGCTTTTTTGTTTGTTTCTCCAAGAATCCATATGAGGGAAATGTTTTGGCCCAGAATATGTTGCTTGTGGAGATTTCTTTCCAGAGAGTCACCGGTAGGTCAGATATCCCCTTTGGTGTGCTTTGGAAAGTACCCAAAGCCAAGGCGTTTGGAATATCTCAAGCTGCTTGGTCACCATCCTCTGCATTTGTATCCTGATTATCCATAAATATTTCTCATTTGATAAAGAAAATTTAATTAAAATATTTAATTGGGATGAATGTAAATACTCCAGTTCAAAAGCTCCAGACAATATTTCAAAGATTTTAAATAACATTCTTTTCTAGTGTGTCTATATGCTATATCCAGGTCTTGACTACAACTTTGAAGAAGTGTTTTCCTCAGGAAAAATACTGGTTTGGGACATTGACTTATTGTTGGCAGATATTTTATATATTGTAAAGAAATATATTATCATTTACATCACTGCAATATGTTCTTTAAAACTCTGTCAGGAAGATAACTAGGAGGAGAATAGATGGGTCAAATATAACTTCCAGTTTTAGTTTTTTCTTTTTTTTTTTTTTTTTTTTTGAGACAGGGTCTCGCGTTGTAGTTCAGACTGGCCCTGAGCTCACTATGTAGCCCAGGCAAGCCTGGAACTCAGCAATCCTCCTGTCTCTGCCTCCCGAGTGCTGGGATTACAGGCATGAGCCACCACGCCCAGTTAGTTTTAGTTTTTTGAGGAATCTCCACACTGATTTCTGTCATGGTTGTACTAGTTTACTTTCCCACCAACAAGGGAAAGCGTTCATTTTCCCTGCTACCATCCTTTCTTAATGATGCCATTGTTTCTGGAATATGACGACTCTCAGTGCTGTTTTAATTCTATAAAAGGAAGGACCCAAGCTAGCTATCAACAATATCTTTTCACAAGTTTTTCCCTCTTGCACCCCATCTAGCATGCTCTTTGTAATAAGAAATTACTGAAATCAAAAGCAAAATCTTCAATACTAGACAGAAAAATTATTTTTGAAAAGACAAGTATATATAAACGGTGTCACCATTTGTCACTTGGGTATTGTCTGAGAACCTTTAGACTTTTGGTAAGTACTGATAACGTGACTAAAATAGACACAATCCTTAGCATCTATAAACTAAATGTTATGGAACTGCAGGTGAAAAATTACCACCACCACTTTCTCACTCAGTAAATCCTAATCCAAATTAGTCTTGGTTATGGAACATTGAGCTATGTCTTTAGGTTTGAGAATAACTTAACAGAGGAATCTTCTATTGTCCTCTGATAAAGCCACAAGAAATGAAAAGCTTAGAACTGTTCCCTGAACCAAGGTTTAAGTTGAAGCTCTTGGCAGGAAAGTTTTAATAGACTACAACCCAGAGAAGTGAAAACATTAAAAATCTTAGGAATAGTTGAGTATATATAATTATGTGGGTGACATGAGATAAATATCAAGGAACAGTCATACCCTGTTATCCCAAGTAGCTGATATTCACTCTGCAGTTATCTGACAAAAAGTTTGAAGTTGTCTGATCCAGAGCCTGATGTGATGTTTCATGCTAATAGAGGCCAGTGGGCCAAAGATGTTTCTTCAAATACCAATGGGAATATACACTGAAGACCCAAAGCATGCACTGAGGTGCCTATAAACTTCAGGGAATGTCAGAGAGAAAACAGGTCCAGAGAGACATTGCAAAGATGTAGACACTATTATGTCCTCACCTTAGCAGAAGCTGGGTACTCAGAATTGGCAGGATGCACATTTCGGTAAGAAAACATTTAACAAAATTAACCTGAAAATAATGTTTCTTGGTTTCAGTGAACTGTGGCTTTAGATAAAGATTCTGGTGTGATGTAGCATTTCTTGTTTCATTTTGTTTTTCTACTGGTCCTCTGGTCTCTTTCTTTTCTGGTACTGCACTGTTTTTAACAGAACGGCCTTATAGTATTGTTGCAGTTGGAGATCCTTACCCCCCTGCCATGTCTTTGTTGCCTAGAATTACTTTTGCTATTCTAGGTCTCTTTTTATTCCATTTTTGGATTCTTTTCGGTGGACCTGTGAAATATACTGTTGGGATTTCAATAAGGATTACATTAAATCTATATAGCAGTTTTTGGAGAATAGTCGTTTTAACAATATTGACTCTTCTTATCGAGGAACAAAGGATGTGATTCCATTTTCTGATATCCTCTTCAATCTCCTTTTTCAGAATGTTGTAGTTTTTAGAGAAGAGGTTCTTCATCTCCCTTGGTAGATTGATTCCTAGATATCTCAGGGATTTGTTGGGTGAAAGGAATTTTTCCCCCTATTTGTCTCACAGGGAGTCTGTCATTTGTGTATAGGAAGGCTGTTGGTTTTTGAGTATTGACTTTGTACTCAGCTACTGTACTTAATCTGATGATTAAGTCAAGCGGTCTTTTGGCTGAGCTTTTGGGAATGTGATGGAAGATAGGTTAGGTAGAACTCTTGGAGATACTGGCATAGGGAAAGACTATAAACAAAACCTCCGTAGCATAGGAACTAGCAGAAAGAATCAACAACTGGTATATCATCTGATTGAGAAGCTTCTGCACAGCAAGAGAAACCACCAACAGAGGGAAAAGACAACCTACTATATGGGAAAAATTTTTTACCAGCTGTTCCTAAAACAAAGGTCTATTATCTAGAATATATAAAGAACTAAAAAAAAAGAGATCAATTCAAAAGTGGGTATTTCATATGAGTAGACATTTTTCAGATTCCTCAAAGAACTAGGATTAGATGTCCCATTAAATCCTGCTGTTTTCCTGCTGGATATATTCATGAAAAAATTAAAAAAATCCTACCACAGTCACATATGTGCACCCATGTTTATAGCAGCTTATTTTGTAGTAGCTAATTCATGGAATTAGCCCAAATGCCCATCAACCAGAGATTAGGTAAAGAAGGTATGTGGGGTTTGCGGTATAAAATGGAGTATTACTCAGCCATAAAGAACTATAAATTAGAGATACTTATAGCTACATGGATGCAACTTGAAGCAACATTCATAAGTGAAATCAATAAAACACATGTGTAAATACTATGTTGTTTTTTTCTAGTGCAACTAAATGTGTAAATTAGGTCTAAAATATATGATAGATATTGCGAAATAGGAAGAAAATGTTCAAAGGGAAATGGTAGCTGAGTGGAGAAAGGGAAAAATCAAAGATGGGAAAGAAAAATTTGATGGTAAAAAGGAAAAAACTGAATGTTTATGTACATTGGAGATGTGGGGGCTTCAAGGGAAGGCAGAGCAATAAGAAAAATAAGAATTAAGATATATTATGTACAGGTATAAATTGCCAATGAGGAATGTTACCATAATATATTCCTAAGATGCTCCAATAAATTCAATGTGTTAAAATAAATGAAATTGGTGAAGTAGGATTTATCTATTTTTAATTGTTATTGATTTTGATGTGCTAAGAAATAATTGCCTAATTCAAGAGCAAGCAGGTTGATAGTTGCATTTCATTCTAATACTTTTATTGTTTTAGTTATGTATTTGAGTTAACTGTTATGTAAAAGGTGTGGTAGTTCAACCACTTCATTTTTTTCATAAGAATTTCACCTATCTCAAGATCATGAAATGAAAAAGGTGATTCTTTCTTCAATTAAATATATTGTTATACTTGTCGAAAACCAGGTGACCATATCCCAAGGACTTTCACTCCTATTCCATTGAGGTATGTGTCTGTCTTTATACTATTGTGATTGTGATAGCTTTGCAATAAGGCTTAGAATTAAAAGTTCATCCTCTGTCTGTCCTTCCTTATGAATATTGTATTGGTTGTTTGAAATCTGTCATATGAATTTTAGGATTTTCTCTTTTCTGAAAAGATGTCACTGGAATTTTATAGTAATTACATTGAATATAAAGGCCAATTGAGAAAATGTTGCTGTTTTAAACTTTGTTTTTTCCAGAATTATGAGTACAGGATATCTTTTTACTTACTTAGCTTTTCTTTAATTTTTAAGCAATATTTTTCAGTATAAAAGTGTTGTACTTTCTTAGTTAAATTTATACCCAAGTACTTTCTGATGGATTCTTTTTTTTAATTTCATGTTTTTATTGCTATTTACTAATGTGTAGAAAAGCAACTTGGCTAAATTAGTTTATTACCTCTAATAGTGAAGGTATGTGTTTACATGCATACATTTGAACTTGACGATTTGTTTTTTTTTTTTTTTTTTTTGCTTTTTGAGGCAGGGTCTCGCTTTTGTAGTTCAGGCTGGCCCTGAGCTCACTCTGGTGCCCAGGCAAGCCGCCGCGAACTTAGCAATCCTCCCGTCTCTGCCTCCCGAGTGCTGGGATTACAGGCGTGAGCCACCACGTCCGGCATTGTGGTATGCGGTATTGATTGTTGGTGGGCGTGAGTCTCCACGCTCAGCATTATATGTGGTTACCGGGGATCGAACTCAGGTCCTTGCGCTTGCGAGGCAGGCGCCGGAACCACTGAGCTAACCCTCCGGCCCTGAACTTGACGATTTTTTATGAGTTAAGCATCTTAAAAACAGATATAGTTTTATCATCTTTCAAATATCCTCAAATGTTATTCATTTTCTTATATATTTTCTTATCTAGTGTGACTAGAATGTGAACAACAGTTTTAAGGAATATTTTTTTGAGGCAGGATCTCACTTTGTAGTTCATGCTGGCCCTGAGCTCACTGTGTAGCCCAGGCAAGCCTTGAACTGAGCAATCCTCCTACCTCTGCCCTCTGAGTGCTCGGATTACAGGCATGAGCCACCAGGCCCCACATTTGTGGTATGTGGTACTGATTGCTGGTGGGTTTGAGTTACCATGCCCTGTATTATTGTATATGGTTACTGGGGATTGAACCAGGGACATTGTGCTTGCTAGGCAGGTGCTGGAACCACTGAGCTAAAATTCTGCTCCCCCCTTATCTTGTTCTTATGATTGGGTAAAATCAGTCTTTCACAAGTAGGACATTAGCTGTGTCTTTATATGTATCCTTTTTTAGTTTGAGGAACTCCTTTTCTTTCTTTCTTTTTTTTTTGTTGGGGGGGGGCTGGGCCTTGCTTTGTACTCTGAATGTCCTGAGCTCACTATGTAGCCCAGGCTAGCCTCAAACTCACACCAGTCCTCCTGCCTCTGCCTCCTGAGTGCTGGGATGACAGCTGAAGAAGTCATTTTCTGTATTTAATTTGTTAAATATTTTAATTATGAAGGAAATTATTTTATTAATTGCTTTTTCTCTTGAGATAACTTTTTAATTCTACAAAACATGTTTGCATTTATTTTCCTATTTTGAATTATATGTGTATTATAGACATGGAATAAATTCTGTTTTTCAATGTGGGGTCCTTTTTATATGGTAATGGATTTTTTCAAATTACTGAAGACTTTTGCAGCTATATTTATAGGTGTTACTAATCTGTAGCTTTCTTTTTTATGATGTCTTTATCTGACTTTTTATCAGGGCAATACTGCCCAATACCGGCCCTAAGTTATGAAATATAATCGCTAGTTTTTAAAAAGAGTTTCAGAAGGACTAATGTTAATTCTCAGAAGGGGCCAAGGAAATAATCTATTTCTGGACTTCACAGGTCTATTTCAATTTTATAGTATTCAAGTGTTTTATGTAGACTTCTGGTTTTATATCAGTAATGAAAGAGTAGTGTTGAAATTTTAAACAGGCTTGTAAAATTGCTTCTGTTTGCTGCTTTATTAGCATTTGTTTCATCACTTCTGAAGCTGTGTTATTAAGTACATAAATATTTAAGTTTTTATGTTGTTTTGATGAATTGGCTACTTTATCATTATGAAAGGCTCTTACTACACCCATAATATCTTTGCTCAAAATTTTTTGTCTGATACTAATATGATCATTGCAACTTTCTTTTGATGTTCACACTACATATTTTCTATTCTTTTAACCTGTTCATGTACTTAATGTTTATAGGTTTTTTTTTAATAATGCAGCATAGTTGGTGTTGTAGTGCATTTTTTTTTTTTTTGAGACAGGGTCTCGCTTTGTAGTTCAGGCTGGCCCTGAGCTCACTTTGTAGCCCAGGCAAGCTGCCGCGAACTCAGCAATCCTGTCTCTGCCTCCCGAGTGCTGGGATGACAGGCGTGAGCCACCACACCCAGCGCTTTGGTATGTGGTATTGATTGCTGGTGGGCGTGAGTCACCATGCCCAGCATTGTATGTGGTTACCGAGATCGAACTCAGGACCTTGCGCTTGCGAGGCAGGTGCCGGAACCACTGAGCTAAATCTCCAGCCCTGTTGTAGTGCATTTTCTGTTATGATACCTTTCTACCCGAGGCGGGGTACTTTATAAAGAGGTATGTTCAGCTCACACTGTGAAAGCTGAAAGTACAAGATAATGGCACCAGCATCTGGTCACCTTCAGGTAGAGGCTTCACATTTTGTCACTTTGTGGCAGAAAAGCCCAAAGGGGAATAAGCCCCGTGCAGAAGGAACATGGGTGGGGAAGACACAGAAAGATTGCATGCTTCCTCTGTAACAACCTAATCTTGTAGTAAGTAACCAATCCAATACTACAGTCCCGTGAGAGTTAGAATGCATCCCTAGGAGAAAAGTGTTAATCCTTCTTAAGGGGCTCAATATGCCCCCAAATTGGAAACTAAGGCTTATCATGAGTTTTGGTGAGAATTGACCATACTCAAACTACAGGAGAAGGTTATTGTTTTTTATAGTGTCTGACTTAAAGTCATTTATATTTAATATGATTACTACATGATTGAGTTAAATCTACTATCTTGATACTTTTAATATTTGTTCTTTCTGCTTTTTCCCTTTTCATTTTTTTCATTTTTGGATTTTTCTGGGATTTCATGACTTTCATCTTTTTATAGCTGTGTTATGCTTTCCATTTGATTTCTGTAAATTTTACAATGTACATCTTATGTCTATCTCTGTTGAAACTTCTTGACTTCATGTATATTCTAAAGACAATGCAAATCGAAATTTCCATTTCTTTTTGCTTTTATTATTTTATAGTTTATAATTTGTGCTTTAAATTACATAATTTATCATTCCCTTTGCTTTAAACAATTTCTTGAAAATACAAGAAACATTCCTATATTTTCTCATGTAACATTCCTAATATTTTATATTTCTATTTGTATATGCAGATTTCACTTTTACCATTTCCTTTCTCTTAAGGTTTTTCCTTTAAGTTTACCATACAATAGGTGTCTCCTGATAATACATTAATTTAGCTTCATATTATAAAATCTTAATTTCTATTCATTTTCAAAGGGCAGTTTCTCAGGTAAAGAATTTTAAGTTAACTGTTTTTCTTTTCATCTTTAAAATATTCCATTATTTTCTTGCATGGTTTCAAAGAAGAAATCTGCTGTAACTTTTTTTTTTTTTTGGAGACAGGGTCTTGCTTTGTAGTTCGGGCTGGCTCTGAGCTCACTGTGTAGCCTAGGCAAACTTCAAACTCAGCAATCCTCCTGTCTCTGCCTCCTGAGTGCTGGGATTACAGGCGTGAGCCACCACGCCTGGCACTGTGGTATGTGGTATTGATTGCTGGTGGGCGTGAGTCTCCACGCCCAGCATTGTATATGGTTACCAGGGATCGAACTCAGGACCTTGCGCTTGCGAGGCAGGTGCTAGAACCACTGAGCTAATCCTCCGGCCCAATCTGTTGTAACTTTTACCTTTAATAGGTAATGTGCATTTTCTTTTTGTTGAATAGTTTTTCCTCAGTTTTTGAGCTCTAGTTTCATAGCTTTTTGCAAATTTGTATAGTATTTTCTATTCCCCTCTTCCCATCACTTCCTTCATAGAATCCTTGTTCAATATGATATATAGTTCACTGATTCTTTGTTTATTTTTCTCAATTCTATCTATATGTTGTATGGTTCATGTTATGTCTTAAACTCACTGGTCTTTTTATTCTGTCATGCCTAATTGGACATTATATTCTTCACCTCTAGGATTTTGATATTATATTTACTTTCAAATACTGTTTTTACATCCTGTATCTTTCTTTAAGCTTCTTAAACATTTAGACTAGTGATGATCGATCTAATATTCTAGTCTGTTAATTCTGTCATTTACATTATTTGTGGTTCTTTTTCAGTTGACTATTTTAATCACTGTTGTTCATATTTTCATACTTTTTGTATGCTTGATAGTTCTGATTTAATCTTCACATTTATTAATTTTAGATTCTATATTTTTTCCTAAATATATTTTTGATAAGTTTTCTGGAACAGGACTAAGTTCCTTAAAAGCACTGTGGTTTCTTTGGGTCTGTTATTATCCTTTTTTAAAGGTAGGAATAGGGCAGCACATTTTCTAGTCTTAATTTTTTCACCATAGGGGCCAGAAGCTTCTTAGTTCTTGCACTAACCTCTCCCTATGAATTATGGTGTCTCATTCTATGGGAAGAGGCACGATGTCGGCCTGTGTGTGTGCGGGCTTAGACACTGCTCTCTCTGATGCTCCAAGGGTTTCTCTTACTAGCATCGCGGGATTTCCTCACAGCACTGTGCTTGTCAGGGCGCCACTGGGCCTTCCAGAGCAGAGCTGCCCGGAGGCTTTCGTGGAGGCCCAGAGTCCTCCCTCAGGGCCGTGGCCTCCTCTCTGCTCCCGTCAGTGCTCTCTGCGGGCGCTGGCTGCCCTGGGGTTCCAGCTGTGCTTCCTCATCACAGAGAAGTCATGGGCCTCTGTCTGAATGCCTTCTCTACGTGACAAGGAGACTTTCTCTAAACCCAAGGTCAAGGAACTGCTGAGACTCACTCTTTTCCCTATTACTCAGGGGTTGCTGCACTAGACTGATATCTAGCAACATGGGAGATATTACTTCATATATTTTGTTCAGTTTTGTTACTTGTTTTAGTCAGGAGGGTAAAACATAACTCTATCAATTTATCTTATCTGAATTTAAAAAAATGTCATGGCTGGGAAAATCCTCTTTTTCTGTCCATTGTTAGAACTTATTTGATCCTTGTAAATGATAATTATTAAATTTTTAGAGTGATCTCCATTAAAAATGTCATAATCAGGAACTACTTATACCCATGTTAAAAATAAAATTTAGTTTAAAAAATATATTCATGAAATAAACCTCTAATATTTTAGAAAATATAAATTTTGAAATGTTACATGGAAGTTCAATTTAAGTTAATGCCTTTCATAATACTTTGTACTTCATTTTCTTGTCTCACTTATGTAATATGAAGACGCTGCACATTTTTATTAAATTGACATAGACACTTAAAAATCATATTTATATGTAAATACATATGTATTTTACTCTGTAAATGTGTGCATATGCAATCACTTTCTTTGTGTTCCATTACATGAAAATGCTTGTAAATCTTCAAGTAAGAAATATAAAAATAAGAATCAATATATATCACATACAGGTGCAAATTCCCTATGTTGGGTGTTATCACTATGTATATTTAAAATGTACCAACAAACTTAGTTACTTTTTCAAAAGAAGTATAAATGATGGAGGCCTTTTTTATTATAAACAGCAACTGCAGCATATATATTCTGCTGGCACAAAACCTCTTTTACATAACATACTCATGTCATCTACTTCTTATAGAAAATATATTGCCTGTACAGACAAATGGGAAAACTTAGAATTTTAGTGTAAGTGAAGTTCTTAAGTTAACCATCTGACTCTAAGGAGAGCCGAGAAACTAGATTTAAAGGTACATTTACATAGAAAGCTCATTATTTTAAACAAAGTTTAGGTTTGTTTGGAGGCATTTGAGGTTTGACAAAATTGGGGAAAGCCCTAAGTGACCACTCAGGACTCACATTTACAGATACCCCTGCTAGAATTTGGACACAGTTTGAACCCTTGTGCGCTGAACCCCCACAATCATTCATTTCATGTCTTGAAAGCTTAGTTCTCAATCGGGCTGTAACAAGAGGTGGTAGAACTGTTAAGTCAGAGTCCAGGGAAAAGTCATTAGATCATTGAGACTCTACCCTTAGAAGGAATTAATGCTAACCTCAAAGATCAGTTAAGTTGTTATTAGTATGAGTTGATGTAAAAAAGAAGGTATGGCCACTCCTGCCTCTTGTTTCCTCTTGCACCATGAGAGAACCTCCTTCTCACACACTCGCGCCATGGTAACACCTGCCGTGAGGCCCTCCCAGAGGCCAAAGCAGAGGGGCACCTGGTCTTACTCTTTCACCCTCTGAAACTGTGAGCTGTATAAACCTACTCTCTGTATACATCACCCGGCCCTGGACAGTGTTTCACAGCAATGGAAAACAGCTGAGTAAAACTTTCTCATGCCAACACTGAAGTAGAATACCTATCCCAGTGAGAATCAGGAGGAGAGAACTGACTAGTTGAACTTCACAATTATTAAAGAAAGTATAATCTTCTGAATCAGAGATCTGATGGTCTGTGAAGAAAGAAGCCATAGCCTTTGTGTAATCAAAAGCTGGAACTTACGACTTTATTTAAGTGATTCATTAAAATTGAAATTGTAGTAAATCCACCTATTTAGTTTTACCTTGTGGAAAGGTTAATTCTGGGCTCCATAACAATGGGCTACGTATGCAGAGCATTGCAGATGGGCTTACTGTTCATTTAAATTAAATCAAAACTGTTTTAGTAAGTGACCAAAGTCGGATAGTACAATTTGAAGAATTTATGTCAGCATTAATATTTTAAGAACATTTCTTTAGAAAACAATCATAAAAATTCAGGTGGTAAGAATATCTAATGACATTTAGGGAATTTTACTTTTCATAATACAGAATAAAACTTATTCTCTTGCCTATAATTTGGTATGGAAAATTTCCCTGAGACCATAAAATATGAAATTATAGTCTTAGAGTCTTCTCAATGACATCTAATACTAAGATTAAATAAGAGCTTTAAATTAAGCATCACAATGTATTATATTGAAGAATATAATTTTGTAACCAATAACTATAAATCTAAGTTATTGCATTGCTAAAAATTTACCTCTAAATACTAAGGATAAGTTAGAGACAATCAGTAATTTAAGACTATACAACAAATCCATTATTGATAATATTTCTCTCCTAGTTATTTTTATATCATATATCAAAATGGTAAATTTTCATATATAGAAGCATTGAAATAAAGCTTAACTTTAGAAAAATTAAAGCAAAGCCTAAGTCATTGTCAGAAAGTTAGGAGTCTGAGTCTTGTCATCAGCCTATCATCAGCCCCTAGAATCAAGTCTGAATAGAGACTTGTATGGATATTCAGTGTTGAAAGTACTTCAGTTTAGTGGGGATCCGTGTGGAGATTCCTCAAAAAACTAGGATTAGAGGTCCCATCTGACCCTGTTCTTTCCCTGCTAAGTATATATACAAAATAATTAAAAGAATCATACCATAGTGACATATGTGTACTCATGTTTATAGCAACTCAGTTTGTAATAGATTGCTCTTAGCCCAAATGCCCATCAGCTGGAGACTGGATAAAAATGTGGTTACATTGCCATAAGGAATGACAAATTAGAGACATGTATACTTAAATGGATGTACCTTGAGGGGATACTCATAAGTGAAATAGGACACAGATGTGTAAATACTGTGTCATTTCTCTAGTATGAGAAGCGGAAGGTATAAATGAATGTTTGATAGGTCATGTGAAATAGGAAGAAAATGTTTTAGGGAGGGCAGGAGAATGGGAAAAAATGAGACTCAAGATATCATACAGGTACAAATTCTCAATGTTGAATGTGATCATAATCCTAAAAGGCACCAATAAAATTAAATTAAAAAATAAAGTATTTCATTTTACACTTGATCTTAGCCAAAAGGCCGAGAAGTGATAGTATTTCATTTTAAAAGGAGAGCTGCTATGCTGCACAAATACACAAGAGGGCATGATTGAAACACATGTATAGGATGGACTATGCCGATTGCATTGCATTTTCTTAGAAACTAGATTTTGTTTTTTTCTCATCCATTTTTATGTATAGCAAGTCACTTTGGTCGGATTTCTACAGAATAGCTCTGACACCAAAAACTATAAAATATGTTACAGTTTCATTGAAATATAAAATGTAATATCCATTTGTTATATTTACAGGATTTACTATAAAGCTCAAAGAAAAACGCGGTGACAGAGGGATGAAAAACTTTAGGATTGAACTACATCTCTGAAGTTACTGACACTGGATTTGCATTTCCCCTCGGTTACGTGGGCCTTCAACTTCATTTTCCTTGTCTTTTCTGAGTAATTGAAATTAGTATCAAATATTAATCTTGGTAAAGAAAATATATTCTGCAGAGAATAACATGCCATTAATAGTCAATGTTTAAAGCTGTTGAAATTACCCTAATGTGTTACAGTTAAGAAGATAGATGGAGATCAACTTAGCATCATAGAACCTTGGAAGTTGGCTCTCCTGGTTCTAGAAAGATCAAGGCCTAGACCCTTTCAAAAATTGTAAATTACAATTATGTAGCCATCATAGGTCATTTTTATACTTTGTCTTCCTGCTCTCTCACCATAGGCTCATATCATCTTTCTTGTAACATTAATAGCCTAACAAGCAGCGAAAATTTATACAACTACCAAACTAGACATTTTTCTTTGTTGACAATGGTCTCCATCACATACTTGTGGCTAAAATTGACAGACACTTCCTATACTCCTACTTAACCTCTGGTGAACATTTAGTAACTTTAACTTTTCTTGTAGTTTAAATATGATTCTTGATTTCCTTCTTGTCTTCATAAACTTTTTTTTTCAGTCTATCAAATGGGGTTCTTGTTCCAAAATTTCCTTTTAGGAAAATCTCCATATCATTGGCTTCTAGACAGACATGTACATGTGATTTCACTTGTTGAAAACTTGTAATTCTACATTCACCACCAATCTTGAGCTCTTAACCCCCATGAAACTGAGCTCTGGGCTTTCTGACTGTTCAAAAGTTTATCTCACTGTTCTCTACCACAAATCCATTCCTTTTCATTATTTAGCTCAGTGAATGATAATAACATACAGTTAATAGCTGAAATCAAATCTAGGCAGTAAGTTTGCTTTTTCTTTCTTAGTCTCCACATCTAAATAACTATTCTGAGATATATTACTGTTTCTTTTTCTAACAGTAAATTTTAATCCTCTTTATTATTGGAAACAAACACTCATTGTAGAGACTGAAAAGGCCAGACTTTGCTTTCTCAATTTTCCATGGACTGAACATACGAGCATTGGACACAGACTTCATTGATGAAACATTAGGGAATCTCTAATCTGGGAAAATCTTTCTTTCTGATTCAATGACAAATGAAATGCAAAATACTCTTTCTCTTCTGCTATAGCTGCTGCTGTATAAAGATGAATGCGCAAGGCTGCTGCTTAACTCATGAAACAGAGGGAACAACTGCAGGGCAAAGTCAGCGCAAAGTGAATTTGGATAGGAGCGTAGCGACCATGCTGTGGTAGGTAATTACATAGGTCAACTGGATTGGGTTTAGGGAGACCCAGAGAGGTCATAGGATATTATCTCAGGGTGTGTCTATGAGGTTATTTCTGGAAAAGACTAGAATTTCAATTGGTAAGTAAATCATCCTCACTGTGCATGTGTGTGGGGGGAGGGGCTCATTCAACTCACTGTGACCCTGAATACAATAAACAAAGAAATGAAGGGGGAAATTTACTCTCTCATTCTTTGATCTAAACTATACATTTTCCACTTTTGGACTTTAGCATTCCTCATTCTTTGACCTGACAAAAGATGGGGCTTATCCATTCTCTCCCGTGGCTTTCAGGACTTCACGTTTGGAGTGGCATTCCCTGGCCTCCATAACTTGGAGAAGGACATTTGTGGGACTATTCAACCCTCTTAATTGCATAAGCCAACCACCCCCCTGCACTAAATATCTGTCTGTCTGTCTATCTGTCATCTATCTATAAATCTGTCTATCTATCTACCTCAATTTTGTCTTATTGGTTCGGTTTCCTAGAAGAATCCTAAGTCTTATACCTAATAAAGACCTCAAATTATTTTAAATTATACTATTACAGTTGGAATTGGGAATCTTACATTCTGCACACTTGAAAAACTAATACCAAGTGAATGATGCCATGGACTGCTGGTGTCTGGAGCAGTCACGGAGTTCTATAGACCATGGCTGCAGTGGCCTCTGCGCACCTGGATGTCTGGACTCAGGCACCTCTGA
>PVIC010000230.1:0-60718 GCA_004025085.1 Thryonomys swinderianus
AGGCTGGCCCTGAGCTCACTATGGTGCCCAGGCAAGCCGCCGCGAACTCAGCAATCCTCCTGTCTCTGCCTCCCGAGTGCTGGGATGACAGGCGTGAGCCACCACGCCCAGCATTATATGTGGTAACCGGGGATCGAACTCAGGTCCTTACGCTTGCGAGGCAGGCGCCGGAACCACTGAGCTAACCCTCCGGCCCTTGACATATTTCTTTAAGAAGAAGAAATCAAAATTAAAAGAAAACATTATAAGAAGCATAACCTACTCTGTCATTTTGTGACTTGCAATCACTGCTTCTTTGCTTTAATCTTGGAGGAGTCTATTAGAACAAATATTTCTTTTGTAAATAAAGTGTTTATTTGCCAGGCGTGGTGGCTCATGCCTGTAATCCCAGCACTTGGGAGGCAGAGACAGGAGGATTGCTGAGTTCCAGGCTTGCCTGGGCTACATAATGAGCTCAGAGCCAGCCTGAACTACAAAGCAAGACCCTGTCTCAAAAAAAAAAAAAAAAAAAAAGTGTTTATTTGAAGTCAAGAAATTCTCCTTCTTGTCTTGCATAAAATTTAAATTAATTTTTAAAATAAATATTTTTCTCTGATATAGCATTACGATAAAGTACTATCTAGCTCTTTCATACGCATATCTGTATTACAATCATTTGTGTGTCCGAGACTTGTGTGGACATTAAGAATACTGAAGTGGGGGCTGGAGGGTTAGCTCAGCAGTTCCAGCACCTGCCTCGCAAGCGCAAGGTCCTGAGTTCGATCCCCAGTGACCACATACAATGTTGGGCGTGGAGACTCACGCCCACCAACAATCAATACCACATACCACAGTGCCAGGCGTGGTGGCTCACGCCTATCATCCCAGCACTTGGGAGGCAGAGACAGAATGATTGCTGAGTTCAAGGCTTGCCTGGGCTACATAGTGAGCTCAGAGCCAGCCTGAACTACAAAGCGAGACCCTGTCTCAAAAAAAAAAAAAAAAAAAAACTGAAGGGGGGAGAAAAAGAGATAGAGACAGAGAGAAGAAGAAACATATATTTATTTCTATCTATCCTTTATTCCATTCTTACAGAGATTCAGAATAATGCTCACTAAATATTAACATTATTTAATATTAACATTATTTAAATATTAACATTATTTAAATATTAACATTATTTTCAGATTTGATGTATGTCTTTGTATATTCATTATCAATTAAATCTTGTAGTATAAAACACATATGTAATACTTTTCAATTAAAATGATTTTGTTGGGCTGGAGATTTAGCTCAGTGGTTCCAGCGCCTGCCTCACAAGTGCAAGGTCCTGAGTTCCATCCCTGGTAACCACATACAATGCTGGGCGTGGTGACTCACGCCCACCAGCAATCAGTACCACATACCATAGTGCCAGGCATGGTATCTCACGCCTATAATACCAGCACTTGGGAGGCAGAGGCAGGAGGTCTGCTGAGTTCGAGGCTTGCCTGGGCTACGTAGTGAGCTCAGGGCCAGCCTGAACTACAAAGTGAGACCCTGTCTCAAAAAAAAAAAGAAAAAGATTTAGTGTTCTGATGGGATGTGAAGGTTTTTTTAGCATATAAGGCAACTTTTCCGATTAAACACACACATGTAAAAGTGAAGTATGTTTCTTTACTTGATAGGAATATCTGTAAGTTGTGTTTATGTTACACTGTTATAACACTGTATATTAAAACACAAAACTTCATAGGTTTTATGTAGACATCTAGAGGGAGAAAAAATGACTGTTTTCTAACTTGAATGCTTTAAATGGAAATTGGAAAATGGATTCCTTTTTATTAATTTTGCAGTTCTTTACTACTGAATGATTTTCCATACTTTTGTTAATTAATAATGTAGTCTGTTGAAATGTCTGTTATAGAATTTCCCATTTATATACATTTCTACCTTTGCTATTTTTTATATGGTTCTTCTTTGCTGCAAGTATTATTAATCCAGCCTGGGTTGTGTATTATTGTTATTATCAAAATAATCTGTTCTTCTTGTTAAAGAAAATTCAGATAATACAAATAAATAGAAGAGTAAAAAGAAAATCACACAATTCCACCTATTCAGAAACAACTTCCATTAACACCTTGCAGTGCATATTTCCAGATGCTTTTCTATGTAAATACCAGTTGGGATTTTTCCCCCCACAAAACATCACCATATCACACTGTTTTGCAATATACTTTTCTTCACTTAATTTACTGTGAACATCTTTCCAAGTTATTAAACTTATTGTGAAAGTGTGAAGGTTGTAAAGTTTTATTGTTTGACTTTATTTTTAGTCAGTTCACCACTAGTCATTTAGATGGTTTCCTGTCTTTCACTATTATAACCTACAAGAGCCAGTGAAACTTGTTTTATAAATATATTTTTGTACACACCCATAATCCTTCCCATAGGACAAACCCTAAATGTAAAGTTGCTGTGATGCAAGCTGAACACATTTTTAAAAAGATTTTTGACATTTGTCAAAAACTGTCACATAGCAAGGTTAACCAAATTGTCCCACCAAAGATAGGTGGATATTTTTGTTTTTGAAATCTCTAAAAATGCATTCTTCCAGTTTCTTCAGGCTTCTTTGTGGTGAAAAATTGTGTCCAAATTTTACTTTAAAATGAAATTTTCCACTTACTAGGAACGTTGATTATTTTTTGTACATATCTGTCATTTTGGTTGCTACTTTACGAACAGCTTCTTTATGGTTTTTGCCATTTAAAAAAAATTGGGCATCTGTTCTTGTTTTGGAATATTTAATAGATATGGTTGCCCTTTATATTTCATAAATCATTTTCCTGGTTTGACATTTAATTCGGATTATAATTTCCTTTTGTGCAGAAGTTTTATTCCCCCCCCCCGGAGCTGAATTTGTCAAAACTCTCCTAACAAGCTTTACGGGAGCATACAATATAATATACAACAGTTTTTGTTTCATTGCTGTGAACAAAGAAAAGTTCAAGACATGAATGCTTTTCTACCAAGTCCCAAAGTGTGACCGGAAGCACCGCTCTTCCTGTGGCGGTTTGGGTCACCTGTTCCCCTTGTAGCGTGCTTTCACCTCCCCAGCACAGGCAGTCTGTGACCTACGTGATCCACTTGTCTTGTCTGGGGCAACAAGAAGAGAGAGATCAGGCAGAAGCAGTCCGGGGGCCCACAGGCTGCTAGCATTTCTCAAAGCAGAACGTGTAGTTCTGGGTCTGGACTCATCTCTGGAAGGGTCCATGAGGGCAAGGTGATGCTCCGGGCCTGCAGAGGCTACCAGCTCCGAGCCAAGGTGTGAGCTGGGGTCCTGCCATAACACTGATGGTTCAAGAAGCTTGAGCATCGAGCGACAAAGCAAAATCTCAGGTCCAAGGACCAGGAGGAAGTCGGAGTATGGTTGGCAGCGTGAAAACAACACGATGGACATTCGTAGCTGCAGACTCTTACAGTTCTCCTGAGATTTGAGATGACCGCCTCCCTTCTCTTTTCCTGACCACTCTGCGGTGTACTGTGCCTTGGGTTATGGTCCTGGGTACGTAGGTGGCCAGACTCATCTCTGAAGCCTGCCGCCCCCAGCATCGGAGGCGGAACTTAGCTTGCAGCTCTAGCAGAATGCTTGCCTGGGACCACACTTCCCTAACAGCTGCCAGACAGCAGCCCCGGAAGCTGCTGCTTGTCCTCTTCTTTGTTATTACTACTATTATTCTTGTTATTTATTCCTCCCAAATTGCTTGCATTGATACAATCAACCAAGAATCATAGATGAAATAGAGTTTTCCAGCCTTAATTTTCATCTCTGTCCTAAAGATGAGCTGAGTTGTAAATAAAGATTCTTTGTTATAGGTTGTAAGTTACACAGAAGCTGTCCGCAGTTAGGATCTATTTGTAGTTTTTCTGAAGCTAGGGTCGTGGCAGGACTGGCGGAGCACAGCCTTCCCGTCAGCATAGTCAGGCACACCCGGGACCATCCTTCACAGTGAGGTGCTGGTCACGAGGGACGGAAGGCAGGTGTGCTGTGTTCTGTTTGAGTGGGGGCCGGGTGAGCCTCTTAGTGCAAGAATCTGTGATGTCGTAGGCAGACGTTCTGCCCAAATCAAGGAGGCCAACCAGAGGCTCCGGAAATAATGCCCTCTACTGAGAAGCGATATGACGTCCAGGACCCCGGGGTGGGAGGTCATGAGAAGGAACTGGGAGACCACCTAAAAGACTAAGTAGCAAATAGTAATTTCTCTGCTCTTGTTGCTATGTGATGTTTGTACTGAGTTTTTCAAGGGCAGCTGTCGTCCTTTAAGTAGCCACTGGTCTACATGCGCGGGCTGCAGACACCTTCACGAGCCAGCTCTAGAAACGAGCGTGCCCACACCGCTGTGACAGCTGGGCCAAAGTCCCCAGAACCTCTGCCTCATGTTCCCTGCTACACCAGCCTGCAGTGCAAGTTCTGACTTCCTGGGGACAAGAAAGGCAGACTGAGGCTGGGTATTACTGAGAGCCCAGTGCTGTAAATGCAATATCCCTTTGGCCACCAGAAGGGAACAGAGGAGTGTTTGTTATTTTTAAAAACGTGTCTTTCAAGCATCTGGCAAGTCACTGTATATAACAGTAATGCATGTGCCAATGAAAGGAGGTTTTGCGTGGATAAAGCTGGCTATTCACCACGGGGCCTGGTTTGTTTGCCTTGAGTGATAGTCGGAGACGAGTGTGCAGTTGACATCTCTTCTGCAGCAGAGTGGCTGGAGCTCTGCCGGTCCTGCCTGCGGATGGAAGTTGGTAGAGGCCTCCTCTGGGTGCTCAGTAGCACCAGCGGTGACTTCTACGGTAACCCCGACAGTGACCTCTATGTGCAACCACTTCTGGTGAGAAGCCCAGAGGTCAGAGCCAGCTACTGGTTACGCACGGCCTCTGTGTAGCTGTGTTACCACGTGCGAGTTTCTTGGCCTCTCTGTACCTTATGTGAAGGACTTATGGAACGCGCATACTCAGACTCATTTACGAAAACCTGTAGGTCAGGGATTGGCAAGCCATGGCCCTGGGCTAAGTCCAGCCCACAACCTGGCTTTGGGCAGTCCAAGAGGTAAGAGAGATATTTTTATCATCGAAAGAAATGTAAAGAGTGACATTTTGGGGGGAGGGGACGTTGGCCAAGTGAAAATCTTGCACATGTCCTTTTATTTTTTAATTAATTAATTTTATTGGTACATTTTAGATACCTATAATGATCACATTCATCATAGAGAATTTGTCCTTGTACAAGATATATCTTGATTCTTAGTTTTCCTCATATTCCTACCCTCTCTTCAACCCCTCGTGTAACACTAAAATAATATGAAATTTTTCTGGGCCTGGTGACACACACCTATAATCCTAGCAATCAGAAGGCTGAGGCAGGAGGGTCACTGTGAGTTCAAGGCCAGCCTGGGTTACATATCAAGACCCTGTCTAAAAACAAAACAACTCCAATAAAAAGACACGAAATTAAAAGTGCAATAAGCCATGCACAGAAGGGTAAATATTGCCTGAGTCCTCCTTATGGGGTCCCTAGAAGGGTCCAATTTGTAGGGACAGGAAGTAGAGGTAAGTGTGGTCACCAAGGGCTAGAATTTGGGGGTGCGAGTTAGTAATTCATGAGGACAGAGTCTCAGTTTGGAAAACTGAAAAAGTTCTGGAGACGGAAGGTGATGGTAGTTACAAACACAGGACTGTACTCAATGCCACTAAATGGTAAGCTTTAAAATGAGGGGAATGGTAACAATTTGTTACTTACACTGTGTCATAATAGAAAATATTTATATAATTTCCTGGGCCAGAGATTTGGCTCAGTGGTTCCAGCGCCTGCCTCACAAGCACAAGGTCCTGAGTTCGATCCCCGGTAACCACATACAATGTTGGGTGTGGTGATTCACGCCCACCAGCCATCAATACCACATACCACAGTGCCGGGCGTGGTGGCTCATGCCTGTAATCCCAGCACTCGGGAGGCAGAGGCAGGAGGATTGCGGAGTTCGAGACTTGCCTGGGCTCCATAGTGAGCTCAGGGCCAACCTGAACTACAAAGCGAGACCCTGTCTCAAAAAAAAAAAAGTATAATTTCCTGTCCCTAAATCACACACAGGCATACCCAATCATTCCCATTTTGTCTGCGGCCATTTTTGCTAGGAGCACAGACTTGAGCCATTGCAGCAGTGACTGGGAAGCCCATGAAGCCAACATCATTTTAGTGGCGCTCGGAAGCATCTTTCGCTAAGCCCTGGTGTCCATTTAAAGACCACAGAAGACCTGCTGCTTCACACAGAGACAAAACGTACCACTTGACTATTTCCTGGATCGTTGGAGGCAGAGCTGGATTTCTAATATCATCATCACCACCCTGGGCCTCAGTTTCCCATTGGTGAGGGGCGATAATAAGACCCCCGAATCTTAGGATAAAAAAAGTAAGTGTGTACAGCCGTGAAGCATGAGAAATTCTAGAGGTAGGTGCGGGCGATGGTCACACACCAGTGTGAATGTTCCTGACACCACTGCACTTTACGCTTCAGAGTAACAAGTCTGATAAATGTCTTATGCCCATCTGGGCACAAGAATAAAAAGAAAGAATTGAAGTACAATGCTTAGATCAGTCAGTAAATGTGAGCTGTTTGTACAAGACAGTTGGAAGTGATGACGCAGAAGGCCTGTGGGAATGCTTATGATCTGAGGGGTCCCTCATTCGTCACATGTATGTCACCTCCAGCAAGCACAGGCCACCTCCCTTACCTTCTAGCACAGGGCTTTGGCATGATAAGTAGAGGAAATCAGGTATGTACTGGGATCCCCTTTCTACTGAAGGGAGCCACCCACTGAAGGTTCTTGCTTGAAATCTTCCTCCTACATGATCCCCGGGTGGCCAAAACATGACTTCAGCTCTGTAGGCCTTTCCCAGAGTGCCCTTGGTATAAATCAATAAAAAAATAGTCGGTACTGCACAGTGAATTCAGAACAGGGAGCATTTGCAAACATCCTGCCTTGATTTCTTATAGTACTATGAGAAAATAGTTTCCTTTAGGTGTGATTAAGAGCATTACGGCTGCATGATTATTGTCTTAAAACCGACTCTTCCACTTGAGCGATTCACTATTTTTTAGCAAGATTTTCTAGTCTCTTCATTTTGTTTCCGAAATAACCGAGTGACAGCTACATTCATAAGACACAATCCTTTCTTTACTCTCAGAGGCTCGACATCTACTCAGGGAAACCCTTGCAGGAGGCAAAGCAGGAGTGTGCGGCTGAACAAGATTCTGGGAACCAGACCGAGTTCTGGGAACCATCTAGGTAAAATCTTATTTCTGACCTGTACAGCCACCGTAAAGAACCGTGGCCCGGGAAAGCCAGCGGAGGCTGGTGGAAGCCTTTAGGCACCATTCCCCAAAGGCAGGAGCCTAGCAGGCGACCCAGTGTGTGTGGAAATCGCGGGCAATGAGAGGAGGTGCTAAGATGAGAGTTTCGCAAGGCCAGCAGGCTTTGCTGAAAATCGCAATGCACACTGCGAAGCAGCAGCTCGGGTTTCAGCCTCCGAGTCTTGCCAATCTGTGACCGTCCCTCTGTTTGAACAGTCTGGCCGTAACTTAATTCTGTAGATCAGCGTTCTGCTTAGGAGATTTGTTTTTAGTGGGGGTAGGGAAGGGGCTTGCTGAGCCTTTTTCTGGCAGCCCGGCTTGGAAGTGGTGAGCGCCTTTCACCCTACTCGGATCTGTAAAGACTTCATTGAGAGATGAGAAATTTTAGCCTGTTTAAAAGAAACTCAGTCCATATGTGGGCGCCTGACAAGAGCCACAGTATGCTAGAGATTAAAAACTGTGATGATCGCACTTTGTTTGGGACAGGGGAGGGGGAGTGGAGGGAAACAGGGTAATTTTTTTTTTTAGCAAGTAATGGCATGTTTAAAGCACAGATCTGAGAGGAGTTCTGTAAACACATTTTTACAAGCAGAATACTGAACTGAGTCGTTCTGGAGAGGGGAAGCAATGTGGTCGAAAGGATTCCATTTGGGAGAATACGTCGTTTAGGATGAAGGCAGTGTGCTCGCTGCTCGCAACTGGCAGCAAGAACGTAAGAATCAAGAGGCACCCAGGAAGGTGAGAGAGCGCAGACACAGTGGCAGGAACTGGGGAGGCGGAGCGGGGGACACAAAGCGTTCTGAACAGGAACAGCAAGCAGAATGGGGGGAGGGGCTGGTGCCACGCGTGCTGTGGTGTGTCCATAAATGTTTGGCAACGAGCTCTCCAAAGAAAGAAAGCAGGAAGGAAGGAAAGGGAGGCCCTGATTTGTAGCATATGCTCTTGCTTTGGTGCAAACACTTCCCTATGGCCAGTTGGAAGCTCTCCCTGAGATTTCTCTGCACACAGCTCCTCCAATCCAGGGGAGGCAGAGCTAGCACGTGTTCAAGATAAATATTGATTCTCCTGGACTTGAGTGGGGAAATCTATCAGGGACAAATGGAGGTGAGTTATTGAGAGGGGTGCAGTCTCTTGCCATTTTTTTTTTCTCTAGAGCTAGGACGTTCCTTTTAGGTTCTGTCTGAGAGTTTTGATGTCTTGGCAGGGGGACCATGAGTTTCGGTGGATTGTCAGCAGTGTGACAGGTATGGCAACAATTACATTAGGCAAGTGTTTGTTTCGGGCCACCCACTGGGCTGGCACATTACCTCTCTCCAGAGAACTCCATTTCTGAAAGCAGACATATAAACAAGTAATTATTCCATGATGGAGACAGGTATGGGCGAATTAATTCAGACCCGGATGTCAGCACATCTGCCAATGAGTGGGATAAACAGGCTGGGAAAGACAGCAGGCGAACTCAAATAAGCTGTTGGTATCACCCACGTCAGGGTGCCTTGCACCGACCGTGGTATAAAAAAAGACAGTGACATATTTCAGTGCAAGACAGCGCAGGCCTGAAGCAGAGAGGTGACTCCAGTTCTGGAAACCACATGTACTACTGGGTGCCTGTGGCAAGACTCTTAGTTTTTCTGAAGTTCACTGTCCTCTTGTATAAATTAACATCTTGCCCAACTGTGGTGCGGGCTAGATCTCCTTACTCCTCCTAACTATGCTCATGGAGACACCCACTGGGATTTCAGCATCTGCAGGATGAGCCTGCGACTGGGGTCGGAATCAGCGTGACCTTGAAGGTCTATGCTGCTAATAGGCACTGTGACTTCGGGTCACTCTTAATCGGTTCAGGGCTTACTAGCTTCCTGCATTCAATAAATGGGTTGGATTGGATGATCTCTAAGGATCTCTTCTATTAAACAATAATAGCTATGGTAACCACACACCTCGCCTGCTGGGGCAGTCCTGGGTCACACCTGCTGTTCTGGTACAGCTTTTATAATGTCCCTCCCATCGTGCAAGCGTTCCTGTTGTGTGATGTGTATGCCACCTTTAAGCACTAACATTTTTCAAATACATGTTCCTTGCTAGTTACTGTGCCTTACAGATATGATTTTGTGTCATAGTTTCAGTTTATACTATGCACCCTCAGGTTACACCACCAGCACTGACAGCCAGGCCCAGACCCTGGCTGTACGAAGCTAGTGTCCTGCCCCTCTGAGCCCTTGTTGCTTCACCTCTCCCACAAACATCGACAGTGTGTCAGCTCTTCTATTTTAGTCCATTGGCTCGGAAGAGGTTTTACAAGTTCAAAACTGTGCTGCATATGAAGTTGGTTATCACTAATAAGCTCAGTGCACCACTAATGAGCCTGGGCCTGCGGTTCGCGGGGGCGGGGGTGGGGGCGAGGTGGGGGTGGGGGTGGGCGCAGACAACGCGCGCATGCGCGACGGAGCGCGGGTCCAGGAGGAGAGGGAGACTTACAGTAACAAGTTTGCTTTTTCAACTAGGTGCTTGGGGGAGGCCAAACTAATCTGGAACATTAGCATAAGTAAAGCACCAATTAAGTGGGTGTGGTGGGTGAAGCGCGCGTTTGGGCTTGATAATTGTTCTTTATCCTGCACAGAGGTGGGTCAGATTCCCTGAGATGCCCAACCCGGATGCCAAAGAAAACCAGCTGGTCGGTGCAGAACAGAGGGACTCCCAGACAAGGTGAATTTGTGGAAGAAAGGGGGAGGTGTAGGAGCTCTGTCTCCTCAGGGATGTCGCGGTGTGTTGGGTGTTGATCTAGACACCGGTTTTGACTGAAGCTTGCACGGGCCTTGCTCCTCCGTGACTCCTGACTGGTGTCACTCTAACGGCTTCAGCGATGCCACACGAAACCCCGAGGACAACAGGCCACAGCTGAGTCTCAGTGTCTAACCAACTCGCCTGTGAGTCCTGGTTTATCTATTTCAGGCGGGGGACCTCCTCCAGGCTTCCGGACATGACAGCTCACTGTGCTGGCATCTGTCTCCTCTGCCGCACACACCGTGCGACAACAGTGAAGCAGGGCGACACACGGGCTCCGGGCACAGACAGGACCGTGGGAGTCATGCGAGGAGCTTGTTGAGGTCACGGCTGGGTTGGAGGACCTTCCGCGGCACCCTGAGAAGATGAGGGCTGCGTGCAGCTGGCAGGGCCTTAGGAGGGGGGGGGGGCGAAGTCGGCTGACACAGCGGGCACAGAGACACATCTTCTGACCCCAGGTCCTGGACACCTGAGACCACAGAACTGCCATGTTGAGCGTTAAGCTTTTCTAATTTGGAGGCAGGTTTATCTGCGTGCCCCCTTCAGGCAGCTCTCGTCACTCTTGCTCCCCGGTGAACTCTTTGTGCCAGGCCCAAGGCCGCCCTGACGCGTACAAATGTCCCTGCAAAGAAGTAGAGTCACTTCAAGGACTCTCCAGTCGTCTAGCACCGTGGGGTCACGTGCTTTTCTGGCGCGGACACTTCAAGAAGGAATGAGACGCAGCAACCGGGTTTAGATGACGCCTGTGATGGAAGTGTTCGTTGCCTAGGGTTCCATATCCGGGGACATTGACTTGCCCAGCTCAGGGACCCCAGGGATTCCTGCGCGAGGATAGGATCTTCCTTCCGGGCCGTGGTGAGGGGCTGACCCTGGGTATCCCTTTGCTGCCAGGCCCTTGTTTGACAAGCCTTGAAGTGGAGACTGACTATCTTTCTTTGTTTCGTGCTGTTCGATTTTAAATTTGCTTTGCGAAAGGCTTGCAAAAGACAGCAGAAAAATCTGCAGTGTCCGCAGTGGGGCTTCACCGGTCGTCCAGTGGGGAACAGAGATACATGAGAGAGGTGGTTGTGGAGGCTACTGCTGTGGGGGAGAAAAACGCTTCCTGGAAATCTGTGTGTTTTTTTATATTATTTGTTGCAGAAACATTCAAAGCTCCTTTTTACATCATCACCTACCCTCCTGCTGGGCCGGGAGTCGATAGGATGGCCTTTTGAATGTGCAGCCGTCCTCAGGGAAAGCCCAGGTATCCTCGCCAAGCTGACTATCTAACCCTTGCCTTCTGTGGGTGTGAAATCATTCAGGGATGGATGAGTGAGTTAAAAAATAGAAGTGAGCAGGTATTTCATTTTCCTGTGTGATCCGTCTACAGAGTCATATCATAATCATACATGAATGAAGCCTTCAGATTCATCTCTGCTTTACTGAGTTCATAGCATTAGCTGCAGTGTACTTAGTTGGCTTGTAGAAAATGGGTATTGGACAGTGTGTTCGGGGTTGGGATTTACAAGGAGTACAGAGGATGTGTTTCTTAACCTGATCTTACTGGTTGACCTGAAGTTGGTGTTTGGAATCAACGCAGCCTTCCTATTTGCACCAGGAATAGCCAAAATTTAAAAGGAAAAAAAAAGTAAAGAATGGCTAGGTCAGGTCAGTAGAGCTTGAGAATGAATCCAGCCTGTCCACCGCTGCCATCTCACATGTTGGGGGAACATGAAGACGCTTCTGGGGTGTCTATGACTTTGCTCCCTGGGGAGCCTATCTCCCCACCGGTGCGACCCAATGACCTTCCAGTCTAGTCCCTTCTGAGTCCTCAGCCCACAAACTGGGTCTTTGGCGACATGTGAGATGGGTCTTAGTCGAAGTGTTGGGTCCTAGACAGTGTTGTGTGCTCTCTCTCCCCCAGTGGGGACCCCATGTTGTGAGTCAAGATGCTGCAGTTCCCTGCTGGCCTCCCATAGGAACAAGGACTCGGGTCACGCCCCCTGGGAGCTGAGCCTCTGACCTACTTTTCTCAGTAGAATATGACAAAGCAATGCTGTGTAACTTTGAAGGCCCAGTCTTAGATTGGTAGCTTTTCGGTTACAAGGAATTCAGCACCATGTCTCAAGTGGGTAGAAAGGCAGGTGGAGAGGAACAGAGGCTCCTCTCCTGGCAGCCAGCCATGGAGTGAACTAGAGAGGTCGCCCAGCCCAGGTGAGCTTCCCAGTGAGTGTGGCTCCTGGGGCTGCCCCCTGGGCAGAGGAAGTAACTAGTTCAACCCAGCCAACCCGCAG
Organism: Thryonomys swinderianus; assembly: GCA_004025085.1. Lineage (NCBI taxonomy): Eukaryota > Metazoa > Chordata > Mammalia > Rodentia > Thryonomyidae > Thryonomys > Thryonomys swinderianus. The sequence continues at coordinate 12,419 of PVIC010000230.1, forward strand.
AATCATGCGGTAGTAAATGGTTGTTGCTTTATGTCACTACATTTTAGGTCACTTTTTAGTCAACAGTAAATAACTGAGAAGCTCAGATATGGGTTTGCTAAAGAGATTTTTTTTTTTGAGACAGGGTCTCACTTTGTAGTTCGGGATGGCCCTGAGCACACCGTGTAGCCCAGGCAAACCTCGAACTCAGCAATCCTCCTGCCTCTGCCTCCCAAGGGCTGGGAGTGCTGGGATTACAGGTGTGAGCACCACGCCCGGCCTGCTAAAGAGATTTCTGAAGGCAGTGAATGTATTCCTCTCATTTCTTATATAGGGTAATATATGGCTATGATGTGAATTTCCAGTGAAAGCTGGATCTGATTGGTGATTTATTTAATCACCAATATTTATTTAATGTTAGAGCCAAAGGTGTCCTTTCAGAGTAACTTTCCCACTTTTGATGGACCCAGTGTTGCCTGGCCAGCTCTGTCCTCATTTCTAGTATTGAGAAGCTTTTCATCTCAAACTGTCTTTATAACGTAGGTTGCAGGGCTAGTGTGTAGCTCAGTAGTAGAAGATGCACAAAGACATGGGTTCTATTCCCAGTGCCAACAGAAGAAAAGTGTTTTTTGTGTATTGCATGTTGTCTGCATATCTTCCCTATATCCACCTCCATCTTGCCAGCAACATCTGGCCTTTCTATGTCTTGGTCCCTGGTACCACCAAATTTCCCACGTTGTCCTTATTCCTCTTTGACACAAAGAAAAGCCTAGAAAGTAGGATACCCAGGACCCCAGGGTGCCTCCCCACTGCCGGGTTCTCTGGCTGCTGTGGGCTTTTCATCTGTATTCCCATTTTAGCAGCATCCCAAATGTCTTTGCCAATTTTAGAGACGTCATGGCCTCCTCGGAATTCAGTGCAGATATTGATTCACTTTCACTTGAACAAGGCTCCGTTATCAGGGGAGGAAAGAGGGCACTAACGGGAGAATGGAAGTCCCTTAAAAGAGGGACATGCAGACATGTGTCCTCTTCCAGGCCTGTGCTGACCACTGGTTCTTCGATGGAGCGCTGGTGTAGGGGTTGGTTTGCGTTTTGTACCTAAATTGTCACCTCAGGGCTGTGAACAAAATATAACACTGTGACATATGTCCAGGAGCCAGACAGTGATTCCAGATCCCGATTCTTTCACTAGAGTGTCAGGGGCATGGGCTGTGGCCTGTCAGCTGCCTCCCTCTCTTCTCTTCTCCACCCACTTCCTTCTCCTTTCGCTACTATGAAACCTTGGACTCTAAGCTAATGTGTGGATGGGATGCAGCCTTCCCTGCAGGAACCAGAGCCAGACCCTGGATCCATTTCTTCTGTCACCTACTGGGCGAGGCCTTGCCAAAATCCCAGCTACTCAGGAGGCTGAGGCAGGAAGACTGTGTTTGAGGTCAGTCTGGGCAACTTAGCAAAAACTTCTCTCAAAATACAAAAAACAAGAAAAAAAAGAGCTGGGGATGTATCTTAATGCAAAGGCCCTATGGTCCATCCCCCTATAGGGCGGGGACAGAGGTGGCCCAACTTTCCCTGGTCACCTACCTCCCTCCGCCTGCTGTGCAGCTGGCTGCTGTGCGAGAAGGATCGCTGCTTGGCTCTCTCTGCCCCTGCGCCTAACAGGGTGCTTCTCCTCAGAGAGGGACTTCTGCACACAGGCCCGTGGGAGGGGAGCCATAGCCCAGGTTTATTAACCCACTGAAAGGCGAGTAGCTGGGGCTGTGGTGTTAGGAAGATTCAGTCAAACATCACGACAATTGTTTATTTTCTTTTAAGTTTCTGAGTCAATGTATATTATTTCTGCATGTTTAGAGATTGGCAGTCCTGGAAAATGAAGTTTATTTATCCACCAGATACACATCATATAAACAGCTGCTTGGAGCTTGGCCTCCCGTGTGGCCCCGTCAGCGCCAGGCCTGGGGTGAGCCCCTGGGGGTGGGCAGTGGGCTCTGGCCACTGGGTGGGGTGGAAACCAAACTTCTACTTGCCTGGGGGTGGCTTCCTGGACCTCCTCTGGTGGCCTCAGATAATTTCACTCATTTGTTGATTCCACAAAACTTTTTTTTTCTTCCTAACAGTACCGGAGATTGGACCCAGGTGTTTCACACTGAGTTACATCCCTGGCCCTTTTAAAATTTTTTATTTGTTACTCTGAGGTAGTCTTGGTAAGCCATTAGCTTACCGAGGCTGGGTTCGGAATCGCGATCCTCCTGCCTCGGCCTCCTGCAGTACTGGGATTAGGGGCTATGCCAGCACCCTTGGCTCAACAAACCATTGTGGATTGTTCCTAAGTCCTGTATTAGACTCTGCCAGTGCCAAGTTGATCCCACAGGCCCCTGGGAACGCTTCCTGTTAAAGCAAGCAGTCTCCTGTAAGTACAGCTCTGCCAACACCCAGCGCCACAAGGGGCAGTGACTTGAAGGGTCCCGCCTGTCTCTCCTGTTCCCCAAGTAGAGACTCCTGACCCCCTTCTTCCTCTACCCTTGTTCCCATGTGCGCCAGGGAAAGTGAACTTATGACGCCTCAGGAAATGAGACGCAGTCAAGATGCTAAAGTGTTGGGAAGTCGTTCTTTCCGCTGAACCCTGCTGTGTCTGGGGACTACCCTGCGTCCACCTGTGTTCTAATTTGTCAAATGCGACCATCCTAAAACCACAGGTCTTGTACGCCACGGAGACCCCAAAGAGCGAGGGGTCCTGAAAGGCTAACTTGGCTGGAGGGTTCGGCACTTGCTGTTCTTCTTTTGAGGAAGAGCAGGTCACATTTACAGGATGGATTGTTGTTAGACTCCATGAGGAAGAAGGTGTGCTTTCCTGCCTGACAATTATTCTTCCTCAGAACCTTCCAGACTTTGAGGCAGCGCCTCTGTGTTCCCCAGCAGAGCAGAGTCTTGGCTCTATGCTTCCTGACAGAAAGTTCTTTCTCCAGCCTGCTGAGGAGCGGGATTTCAGGGGCCACACCAGCTCCTCAGCCTGTATCTTCTGCCCTGCTAGTGTGTGCAGGACCCAGAGCAGGGAGAAGGGCGGCTCTCAGGTCAGAGGGTGGGAAGAGGGAACAAAGTATAGCCGAGGTGCTCAGGAGAGGACAGGACACGCAGGCCAGGCGGGCGGAGAAAAGGGCTGGAGGCGAAATGGCTCAGGAGGCGGTGGGGTGGGAGGGCAGAGGGAGGAGCGCTTCCTCTACCTTTGCCACACAGTCCTTTGTTATCCCGGTCTGTATCATAGGGGACTTGACTTGGGCACTGCCAACAGCCACTGTTTATGACCCCAGCCAGTAGTCAGACCCTGTGCTAAGTGTTTTTACAGAAATGTCTGTGTTTTGAGTTGAATCGTGAGCCCTTAAAATAGGTGTTGAAGTTCCATTTCCCAGCATCCTATTTGGAAATAGAATCTTTACAGATGTCGAGTTCGGATGAGTTTGTTGAGCTCATCCCTGTGCCAACATGAACAGTGTCCTCATCAGAGGAGGGAAGCGGGTCATGGACACGCAGGGATGAGGATACAGTGATGAGGATACAGTGACCGGATACTGCCACAGCAAACCTGGGGATGGTCAGGACGGCTGCCCACCACCAGGAGCTAGAACTGGAGAGCAAGGAGTGTCCTTTAGGGACAGCTGTGCGGCATCTTGGTCTGAGAATCCTAGCACCCAGAGCTGAGACAGTAAGGCCCCGTCACTGACGGCGCTGGGAGACCAAGGGACCATCTTTCCTCTGCAGTACCATCACCGACCAGTGGGAGGCAGAGCAGAGGCTCCCTAGAGAGATTCCCACATTAATTCCCAGAGTTGGGTAACCTGGACTTGGCAGACAGAAAGGGAATCTGAGTTTCCTTACAACCGGGAGATTCTTTGGAACCTTCGACCCATCTAATTATCTGAACTTTCAAACCTGACAACTTTTTCCAGCTGGGGCGGTGGATACAAGAGGGAGATGTTGGAGATACATGTAAAGGATTCGGATATCATTTCTGGCTGTGAACACAGAGGAATCTGCTGAGAGGCTCCGCCTGCAAGGAGGGGGCGCCTGGAGTGGAGTTGAGGAACAGTCCGCTGAGTGCGGAGGGAGTCAGGGCCTCTATGAGGAGGGCCCCTGTGGCTCCCCTGTCTCAGCTGGGCCCCCTCAGACCCCTGCCCTGCGGGGTGTAAGATAGCACATCTGTGCAGCTGCGAGCCGGTGGGTGTGGCCACCTTCCAGAGCGGCAGCAGGAAGCTCAGATGCCATCTACAGAGCAGGCCACAACCGAGGCCCCCCGGGAAAAGGAGGGGACATCGCCACATTCAGAGCTGCTCAGGAGAGGTACTGCCATAGGAACTCAGGTATGACCGAAGCTCAAGTCTGTAAGACTTACTGTCCAGTGCTGAGGAACTTAGGGCAGAGGTGAGCAACAGGTAAACTGAGTCTAGACAAGACAGCGATACTGGACCTGAGGGGGAGCTGGGAGAAAGGAAAGGAGAAATGGGCAGGGGAAACCTGTGACCCCCTTGGGCTGGGATGGGGTGGTGCCAGTGCAGGTGGTCGACACTTCGGCGGGGCTCTGAGTGTCAGAGCCAGGCAGAGGAGCAGGTGCTGGCGTTGGGAATCAGCCAAAAGAGAGAGCTGGACTGGGCCACGTTTGCAGCAGGAATTCATCTGCACCCATTTGGATAAGGTCTCTGCATTCCCCTTACATCCCCATAGGGTGGCAGGTGGGGCCACGCAGCCAAGTGACAAGAGGGCTGTCCCCATGTACACACCTGACCACCAAGCATAGTGTCATTCCCATGTGGGCTCAGCACTGATCCGGGAAGAAATGCCAATTTGTGATAGATGATTATAATTGTCACCACATACATACATCAGTCACTTCAGAAACATTCGGAGGCTGTCAAACAGGGGGCGTGGTAACAAATCCAAGGGACACGTTAGAGATTTCCTGCCAGGCCTGCCCCTTTAGACCTGCAAGCCACCTACGAGAAACTTCTACCCAGCACAGGGCAGCCATGCAGAACACTCCATCTGCAGAGATGAATGAGATGAATCTGTAATGCTCATATGTCCCGTGCAATATTTGCTCATGTAACTCTGGTGACAAATTTATATCAGAAATGTGTTCAGCTAAAATTCAGATTTCATCAAAGTGTCCTGTATTTTCATCACCTAAATTCGGCAACAAGACCTGAGGTGTTCTGAGCAGTGTTTTGTCTTATTTGGAGGAGGTGAAGCCGAAGACTGTCTTTGTTCTTATTTTGAAACATACAGAGCATTTTTACACAGAAAGTAAATAGGCATTTTCCTTGTTCACAGTAGCGGGGGGCAAGTGGGAATTTAAAGCAAATGATGCCTCAGTTGGATAAAATGAACCTGTGGCTCATCAGGATGCACTGAGGTGGAGTGATTTTCTTTGAGATGTTGAGAGAAGGAGAATGTGAGCAAGCTCTGTGCCTGTGTGGATTAACTCGTGGTCACCTTGGGTGGGAACGCCGCGCTGAACTGCCTGCACGTGGAAGACCCGCTGGAGGGTTGTTGTCGGGATGGCATAAAAGGAGGACTGCAGGGGATGACTGCACGCAGTCGATTTTCTCAGAGAATTTTGCCATGGCTGGTTTTCCTGCCATGAACTCAGGCTGGTCCTGAGCTCACTAGGTATGTAGCCCAGGCAAGCCTTGAACTCAGCAATCCTCCTGCCTCTGGCTCCTGAGTGTTGGGATTACAGGCATGAACACCACACCTGGCACTGTGGTATGTGGTACTGATTGCTGGTGGCCATGAGTCACCATGCCTGGCATTGCTGTATGTGGTTACTGGGAATTGAACTTGGGACCTTGTGCTTGCTAGGCAGGCACCGGAACCACTGAGCTAAATCTCCATCCCTCTACTGTTCTTGATGTCAGAGGCGCTTGGGTCCTTGATGTTGCTGGCAATGGCTGCTGTTATCTTTGGGGAGCTCTGGTCTTTAACTGTTACTTCCTGGCTCCAGGGCAGATTCCCTCAGCCTGGTGGCATAGACCCTTCCACCACTGGCCTTGGGCCTTCCCAGTGTTGATCCTCAGCATGGACTTGCATGAGATATTGCTGTTGGCTCTCTGCCTTCTGCTGGACTTACTTGGGACATTGCTGTGAGATCCAGGCTCTTAGCTAGATTCTTTGGGTCTCTAGTGTGCAGAAAGGTCTCTTGCTCTCTTCCGCATTTGACGTTTTTTGGGGGACTTTTTGGGGGCTGAGTTTTTCATCCAATATTATAAAATAGTCCTATAAATTATGTGTCATCAATTAAATATATTCCTTTACAAATCCTGACATTTCCTTAGATAGATAAGCTGTGTACATACTATTAGAGTAAATATTAAGATGATTACAACTTATATTCTCAGTCTTCAGATAAAGGCGCAAAGGCTCAAGATGGCTGTATGAATTGCTCAAGTGTTGAGAGCCATTTGATATAATTTGGGGGGAAATAATTTCATAATTAAATTATCATTAGGGCTGTCTAAGGCCAATGTCTTGCCTTCAAGCCAGCTATGGCAGTACAGAAACATAACTCTGTTTGCCTCCGGTCATAAGTTGAGGCCTCAGTGGTTTCATGATACTGTGACACTCAAGGGCAAGATTACAGCAGCTGAAGACACCCTGTCTCTTTAAGAACCTGATCAGAAAGAGAAAGGTTTCACTTGGGGGACAGACAGATTCCTTATGAGCCTATGTAAGAGTGTTTTGCCCATCTCACTGTCCTCATCGACCTAAGATCCTCAGCAACACAGCATTCAGCTAGGCTCTGAGTCACCCAATGCACTCTGATTATTCTATTGCACCCAGTAAATAGTGGCTAGCTCGGAGTGCCTTTGTCTTTGCCCATTCTGAGGCACTGACCTCCCAGCCCCCATGTATTATAAAATTATGCAGGTGACTCTGTTGTCTCCCTTTAACCGTCACTGTCCCCTCTCTAGGCAGATCAGAGGACTGATCAGCCTCTGATACTCAAGGTCATACAGCTAAGTAGCAGGAAATAAAACCAGTTTTAGAATAAGATTCTGGGAAGTACATACAAATGGCTCTGGTCTGGAAATGATAATGAGAGATAACATGTGTTGATCATGCATGTAGTATGCCCTTTCCCTAATGCAGTCCTTTTAATCTGCATAGACTGTTAAAAAAAGGTATCAGCATTATCATCTGGTATCGGTAGCCATCCCTTGGTCTCTGTGGGATATTTGTTCCTAGACTCCTCACTGATACCAAAATGTGTGGATTTTCAAGCCCCCTACATACAATGGCGTAGAATTTGCATAATCTGCCATGTCCTCTGATAAACATTGTCATCTCTCAATGTCCTATAACACCTTGCACAATGTACATGTGATGTAAACACCTGTAACACTATATCATTTGGGGCATAATGACACCCACACAAAGTCTGTACGTGCTCAATGCCAATACAATGTTTCTCCAAATATTTCTGGTCCTGGGTCATTTGACTGTGTGAATACAGATCCTGTTGCCATGGGGAGCTGACGATACTTCCCTGTACGGATAAGAACGTGGCAAGAATAGGCAGACACAGCTTTATTTTAGCTCATCCGGAGCAGGTGTGTAGCCCCCAGGTTTCACATTCTCAGCCAAGGATACAGCCTGCAGAACCACAGTCCCACTGAAAAAAGGAGCCAGCATCTAAAAATACAGCAATCATCCCTGGGACGGGATGGCCTACTTCTCTGAGAAGATGAGGAGGACGGGCCCCGTTCGTCCATGTCTCCGTTCAGCCACGGAGGCCCCGCCCACCCTGGACTTCCGGTCGGGGACACTCACAGCTTCAGGGAAAGCCCAGCTCCAATGCCAGACTCCTTCCCCATAACTGCAACTTGGCCGGGCTCCGTCTCCATACCCCAGTTTGTCACACGGGGCCGTGCGGAGCTGCCTGACAGGGCTCCGGTGACTGAAATGTGACAGTCCACGTGCTCACGGTTGCTTGCAACATAGCGCCTGATAAATACCGTGGAGCAAGCACCTAACTGTGGTAAGAGGGTGGTTGCCATGATGCTGCACGTGGGAGTCGCTAACACTCCGAGTGACCCGAAGAAACACCAGAGGGGAGGTTCCCACCTCTGGGCCAGGCGCCTGGCAGGGAAGACCAGAGGCAGAAATGCCAGGATCCTAAAGGACCCCGTCTTGGTGGAGGAGTCCTTACTGGGGGAGTGGAAACCAGTTTAAGGCAGGCTGTAGAGGCCGCTCTCCATCTTGCTGATCTAGTGGAGAGATGCTGGCATAGGCTGGAAGTGGACCGGAAGGAAGCTGGACGTAGTGACCTGCCCAGCTGTCGCCAAATCACAACCCTGTAGGATCCTGAGCCCCAGTTATCGGGGGCAACACATGGCAGGTGGGTTAGGGCAGACATCTGGATTCCTGCTGCAGACACGCCTGGCGCCCTCCCGCATCACCCACACAGGCGGTCCACAAGTCACGCTGGGCCCCCTTCATCCGGGCCCTATGCACTGGACCCTCCGGCGCCACCCGCCCTCTGCCCGCACGGAAGCCCACGGCCACACGAGGGCGCTGGCGACCTCCGTGCGCCTCGCACCGCAGAGGTGGAGGAACAAAAGGAGGCCAGGGCGGGTCGCTCACCTGGACCCGGACTCACGGGCCTCAGTGCCCGGCCAGCCTTGGAGCCCGCGAAGGAGTTAATTTTTGCTCCACGTTTTTCTTAGATGTCTGTTAAATATCTCCCCCCTTGATAGTCTTTTTCTCCATCCTGGGGACAAAATATAAGAGCTTTGGGACTCCGGGTTATTGGGTTGGTGGTTTTACGATATGTCCTGCTTCCCCTAGTTTACCAGCATCCTGGCCGCACCGTTTCTCTCCCCTTTGGTTCATTAAGGGGAACTTCTTTTCCTGTTCGGACGAAGTAGACACAAACCCTCAGGAAACAGCTGAGCGCAGACACAGAAATCAGCAGAAGGGTGGGAAGAATGCAGAAGTCAGGTTGTTGCTAAAGAAGGTAACTTTCCACAGTGCTCAGTCAGCCTGGCCCTAAATGGCTTTTACTCTGACTTCTAAATAGGGATCATTTTCTATGTGCAAAACCCTATATAAATGCACCTTCCTGATCCTTTACTTAGGAAACCTGAAGGGGCCAAGATGCCATCATCACAGCTGGTAGAACACAGCTCTCTGCAGCGCCCACCTGGCCAGTCAGAGTGGGCCCTGGACCCCAGAGACGGAGAGGCAGGCTGTGCCCTTGTGGCTGAGACAGTTCCACGGTGCCCGGGGAGCCTCTTACCCGGACAGTGTCGTTCAGTTTTCCCCTGGACTTTTCCCGAGGGCAAGAACTTGTACTTCGGTAGACCCTTCTCGGTCAGGGCTCACACCTCAGGTCCCAGGATGGGTTTCTGAGGTCTTGAGGGAGCGGGAGCACAGAAAGTCTCTCTGAGGTCAAAGGTGGCTCAGAGGAACCCCAGGGCCGGGAGGAGAGGCTGTAGGCAGTGATAGTCCACCTAGCAGTTCAGTACCATGTTTGTCAGCGATCTATCCCGGGTTCCGCCCACTGGTTGCTGTTATTCTGAGGAGTAGAGTTCTTGACCCTAAACCCTAAGGTGCCCACAACAGGGCCGAGGGCAGTCAGGATGCTAAGTCTGCATGTGTGTGAAGCCCGCGTTCCTTGTGGTGTCTAGCACCTTCTGCCGCATAGGACGTGGACCTGTCTGGTCAGTTCAGTCCGGCAGCCCTCACCACAGGGGGCTCTTGAGTCCAGGAAATGCAGCGAGTAGAACTGAAATTGAAGTTTTATTTAATGCTTGTTAATTTAACTTTAAATAAGCACAATGTTGGGCTGAGGATGTGGCTCAGTGGTAGAGCACTTGCCTAGCATGCATGAGGCTCCAGGCTCAACCTCCAGTATCACAGATAAATAAACAAATAATCTCATTGTCAAGTGACTACTGGATCAGAGAGTACAGCTCAGGCACTGATGTGGTGTTCTGGGTGGGAGACAGAGATGGAAGGGTCTATGATCAATGTTATCTTCCTAGTATGCCCCGTACCACCTAAAGATCACAGACAGTTTCTGTGCAGTTTAGGTGTTGGGGTGGAGGGTGGAGGTGATGGATGTGGAGTCTTGCAGCCGAGAAATGCCATGCTAGCAAAAAGCCAGGCATGGAAGACTGTTCCAGTAGATACTGGCTACCAGTAAATAGGACTCAATAGCAGTGTTTCTAGATTACACTTTCCAAATATTTTTAAATGGACCTAGACTTCCTGTAGTATGAGGTTGGCCTTTGTGATGGGCAAATGACACCTTCTCGGCTTCTTTGGACTTAATGATGAAGGTAGGGAATCACAGATATGTTTATCTTTCTTCTTCTGCTCCTCCTCCTCCTTCTTCTTTCTCTTCTTCATGTTGCTGGGGATTAAACCCAGAGCCTTCAGACTGAGCTCTACTGCCAGCCCTTTTAGTTTTTTTTTTTTTTTTTAATTTGAGAACATGTTACATTGCTAAGTTGCCCAAGCTAGGCTCAAACTTGTGATCTTTTGCCTCAGCCTCTGTCTTAGTTACTTTCTTTGTTGCTAAGACAAAAATCTCTGACCCACACAAGTTAAAGGAGGAAACATTTATCTTAGCTCACAGTTTTTAGATGTTTCAGTCTAGTCAGCTGGTTCCAAGGCAGGGTAGTATGGCAGTGGGGCTGGCAGAGGAGAAAATGTTCATGGCATGGCAAGTAGGAAACAGTGAGCTTTTCTTCTTCTTTCCCTTTTTATTCCACCAGACTCCAAGCCTACTGGTTGGTGCTGCTCACCATTGGTTGGTGCCTAGGGTGGGACTTCCCTTTTCACTAAGTCCATCACCCACACTCAGAACTGTGGGAAACCAATCCGTGGGCTAATCCTGTATCACCAAGATCCAATACCAGATATTCATAACCCAGTCACTCCCGAAAGCACATGAAGCTTCTTGGGGACATTTAGATTAGTGGTGGTAAACCTGAGGCTGAGGCATACCTGCTACAGCAGGTTGTTTGTAGCATAGAAAGTTCTAAAAGATTCACTCTTACTGGTTAGATTTAAGCTGTAGCAACAACTCAGAGTGCTGGGATTACAGCTGTGTGTGCCACTCTGCCTGCTTAGATAGGTTTATATTTAAACTACAAGGGGAACACTATAGTTATGTCAAAGAAAGTGAGTCAGAGGGTGGCAGGGAATTGGGACCAGTTCAGTGACATGGCCAGAACCACATGTTCAGCCTTCTGGAAGCACTGGGATGCAAACTCTTGTCTTGGGAGCCCTGGTGGTTGCTGTTTCTGTCCAGTGCTTGTCCAGTGCTTGCAGACTTTGGGTGCTATAGATATTACATGTTGCTCATTTAGCCAACCAGTTAACTGACCCATGAGCTTCCTTAACATGTTCAGATTGGCAGATGCCAGGAACCACAGGTAGGAACTTGGACCTCACCCCTGGGGCACATGGCACAAGGGCACAGTGTTGAGGCCTGAGCCCATTCTGTCTTGCCGTAGGGCCTACAAATTTTTGTTATGAAATTAGTCAGACATGCAGAGAAGTTGAAAGAATAGTGCAATAAGAACTGCACGAAGCCTACTGCGTGTTGCCAAGATTAATCTTTTGGCTTTATCTACGGGGTTGTGGCCTTTTTTTCTGAGCCACTTGAAAAGTACATAGCAAAGGGCAGGTCATGTAATCCCTCAAACTTTGGCACAAATCTCCACAGAACATGAGAATTTTCCTGTAAAACCAAGCTACCATAACCATACTCTTATCCAAAGAAACCAACAGCCGTCTCTAATATTATCTAATTCCCCAACCATACTAAAATTTCCCAATTATCCTCCACACACTGTCTTTTAAAGTTGTATAGTGACTTGCTTTTCATCCAGAATGCAACAAATTTACCCAAGTTATCTCCATACTGCATTTGGAAAAACAGACCAATGGTAAATACGTGGGAAATTTTTGTGTTAACTTCTCAAACACAAACCTTAGCGATTTTACAAGTTTTTCATCTCCATTCATTCAAGAAAATATTATGTTCTATGAACCACAAAACTTGGTTCTCATTCTTCCCCTACTCTGAAAGCTTTGTGAATTTAGCCAGTGGAAGGTGTGCAAAAGAGGTGAAAAGCGTCTTGTGTTCCCAATGAGACACTTGAACTTGAAGCCTGTGAAATGTTTATAACAACAGAGGGCCATTGTGAATTCTTGGAGCACATGAAGGAAAAGAAGTGGGCTGGCTCCATTGTGGGTGGGTAACTGTTCTCTGGAAATAGTAGCATTTTGGAAATTGATGAGACCTACTCAAAATATCTCAGTTCTGTCAAGAACAGAATCTCCTAGAAAGAGCCCTGTTACCTGACATGGATGGGAATCCCTTGGCGTGGTTGACTTGACAATCTCCAGGTTTCCTCTGCACTTCCTTTCTCTTGGTTGGGCCTTTTTATGAAAAATTGCCAAGCTACTCAAACATCACAGAAATCCAGAAGTGGGGCAGAGCAGGTGTCATGGCAATTTTAATTCAGATATCTCTCATAGTCTTAAAGAAGCTCTTTGCTATCCGAGTGGAGTTCCGTGGTGGAGCGCTTGCCAAGCATGTGCAAGATTCTGGGTTCAATCCTGGCATACAAACAAACCAATAAACCAAAAACAACCAAATAAACCAAAAACCTCAGCTCTTTCTTGGGACCAAATGTGGTCCAGTGTGGAAAGTGCTAACTACCAGCATCGCCCTCCTCCAGGCAGCAGGGGGTAGGAGATCGCGACAGGGCCTGGTTTCCCCGGGTGTCTCTTCCATGTGGTGCTCAGCAGGCTGATGGGCTGGGAGAGGGTGGGGTGTGGAGGGGCTGGGTGTGCCATCGCCGACAACGGCTCTTGCCTGTGTGAATGCCAGCTCCACAATGTATTATTGTTAATAATGCCACAATACTACCACAGTGCTAGTAGGATCTTTACCGATACACACACACACACACACACACACACACACACACACACACACACACCCCAGGGTCTGAGGAGATGGAGGTGGGAATTGTGCAGATGGGGATAATTCTCACAGAAAACACGCGGCCTCTCCCGTGTGCTGGTTCTCAAACCCCGAGCAGAGCGTGAGTCAAAGCACCCCAGGCTCTGTCCTGTTCCAGCTCAGCTGTTCTCTTCTTGATCCCAGGAGAGATCTCGGCAGAGCAACCACGGGTGGCTTTGCAGCTGCGTAAAGATCCAGAGGATGCAAGTCACCAGCTGCAGGTCACCTTGCTGAAGAATGCGCAGAGCTGCCTAGGCCCCCGGCGCTCAGGGGCAGAGCCGTGCACAGCGAGGCCTGCCCTCCAGACACACGGTCCATAGGGAAGCCGCTTAGTATTATGCGGTAGGAGCCGTGATCAGCTAAAGGCCACAAGCTCTCCTGAAGACGGGTGGGAGATACTGGGGATCCCAGGAGTCAGTAGCCAGAGTCACCCTCAGGCCACTCTGTGCCCCTGCTTTTGGGTGCTTCTTCATGCTTTGGACATTTATTATTGGTAGCAATGGAAGCGTTGGGGATTCTAAATCAGGGCCTTTATACTAAGCTATTTATTATATTAACTAATTAAATGTTTGAGACAGACTTGCTCAGTTGTTAAATTACCCTGGGTGGACTCAAACTTGTCATCTTCCTCTGGACATCATGGAGGCATTACTTAAAGAATGAAATCCACGTTGGCTGGAGGCTGGGTTCCACACTGGAAGCGCTCAGGAGCGTATACTTGTCACAACCTCTATTCATCTAACTTTTGGGGTAGGGTGGGGGGGGTTGGTTAGAAAGCAAATTGTCAGGAGGGAAATAGCCCATCTTGGAGGAGAGAGGCTGCCTCAGAAAGCCCTTCCTCTCTTCCCACATCCAATGGGCTAAGGACATAATTTGTTTCTGGACGTGAACAGGGTGTCCGAATTCTGGGGTCCTCATTTTTCTCCTTTCCAATTGATGTATCATTACTCGAGTGAAAAAAAAGAAAGGGTTTTGAAGGGGGGAGAAAAGGGTGACTACTCAAGACATTTTGTAAAGAGGAGAACATTGTGAAGAAAAGGACCTCGGTGGGGGGTGCGGGGTGGTGAATGTGGCCTTGTCTGGTGCTTCTTTGAGCAGAGACCTGGTGCTGGCGGTCCCGCTCAGTTCAAACTGTCACCTTTAGTTCTTCGGGCTTTTCTGCCCTCGCCCCAGAACCTCAGCAGATTGGAGCTTATTTACCTATTCACACTCGGCCGTGGAAACTCATTAATAGGCTTATTAGCAACACCATTCACAGGAGGCCATTGACAAAAGCGATTCCAGCTACTTGAAGAGGGAAGGGGGGGGGACTCTAAAGAGATTATTTTCTCATTCAAAAGCCTCTGGTGTGAAAGCTTTCCTGGATTGACTGAGGTCACTTAAAGTCTAAATATGATGCCAGAATTGATTTTTTAAAAAATTCCAAATGTGCTTTTGAGTTTCTCAAAACCTGAGACTTCACCACCACGGACTCGCAGGCTTGAATCCCTTAGGAAACGAACTCTGGTAAGGGAGCCGGAGGGGCGGCTGCCTTTTCATCTGCACAAAGAGTAAGTTCTGTGAATGGTGCCTGGACCTTAAAGTAGGTGCTCTGACTTGTCATTTTCAGTGGAAGGCTTCCTTTCCATTCAGCCCACATACAGCTGTGGGCGAATGGGGACAGGGGCTGCTTCCTGCGGCAGTAATTTATGTGAGAATGTGTTCAGGACATTTCCAGTGGCTGACAGATCCATGCAGGACGGCAAGGACCTGCCCCGAGGCACCCTCGTCTCCTCACGGTGGGGATATAAAGATGTAAGTGCCACTCAGAGCAGGTGGTCCTCGGCCACATCTCTTTTGTGGTCCCAGGTCTGAGAATTTGATGACATATTGGTACAGCCTGAGTGGCTACGTCTCCCGGGGCTGAAGCGTCTATTAATTAAAAGTGTCTGGGACTGATCCGGTTGGAACTGACCCAGAAGACACCCATCCCGCACACATATAGACAGATAATTTTGCTTGAGAATCAAGAATTATTTTTCTTGTCAAATTTCCAAGCTATAATTGGCCAGTTTGCTGGAGATATTTAAATGGGTTTGCCACTCTTGACTTTTCTGGACTTTGCATTAAAGTTTGTGGGGTGAATAAATGTGATTTTCTAATCAGGTGGCGCCTTGAGAAACTTCCTGTAAATGTGAAGAAGCGTGCATCATTAGTGACCCAGGTGCAAACGTCCTTCTTTTTCTTCTTCTTCTTCTTTTGAGACAGGGTCTCACTTTGTAGGTCAGGCTAGTCCTGAACTCACTATCTAGCCCAGGCAAGCCTTGAACTTACAGCAATCCTCCTGCCTCTGTCTTCCGAGTGCTGGGATGACAGGTGTAAGTCACCACGCCCAGCATTGTGGTATGTGGTACCAGGGTTCGAACTCAGGGCCTTGCACTTGCCAGATAGATGCTAGAACCACTGAGCTAAATCCCTGGCTCTTCTTAATATAGTAAACACAGACTTCCTCAGCTGGCTTTGCTCTCCCTGCTCCATCTGTTTTCAAGTCTTAGAAGACTCTAAAATACTTCTGGCTTTAGTGACCTTTCCCAAAGAAAAAAATTTGGGTTTTTATTTGTATTGTCTTGAACTCAAGTGGATAAGTAAAGAGGGAAAGAAAGTGTTTTTAAAAAAAATAAGTTACCTGAAGACAGTCTAATGAAAAGGCACTTGGGAAATAAGCACTTTAATCCATTATAGCCTGGTATTTGGTTGCAACATCGTATTTTTCAGTTGAATCTAAGATGCCAAAGAGAGACTGATTTGCTCAAGATCGTGCAGCCGTTCCTGGCAGATTTGAGTTTTATACCCCCTCCCTCCTGCCTCCTTTTTTCTTACACGGCTTGGGTGGAACCCAGGACTTCACTGTGCTAGGCAAGTCCTCCACTCTCAGCTCTGTGCCCAGCTGGTTTTTAGATTGTGTGTATGTATGTATGTGTGTGTATATGTTTATGGGTGTATATGTGTGTGTATGTATGTATGAATGTATGTATTTTTGGGTGGTTCTGGGGGCTGAAATCAAGATCTTTGCGCTGAGCCACCCCCCCCCCCCGGCCTTTTCTATTTTTTGAGACAGGGTCTTGATAGGTTGCTACCTTGCCCAGTCTAGCCCAAACTTGTCATCCTCCTGCTGGGATTTCAGGTGGGCGCCATCACGCCAGACGAAGCCTTTTCAATTTTTTTTCTTTTAGTTATACAAATATATGCTACTAAAAAACAGACGTGCTGTTGCAGATTGTAGCGTTTTTCTGAGAATCGCATCCAAGCCCGCCTCAAGAAGCAGCCAGGTGGGTAAGGCAGATTATCTAATGTCTCTGAGCCGTTTCCTCCTCAGCAGCTGGGAATATTACCTCGCAGCACAGCCGTGAGTGCGGTAGATTCACTTACGGCCTCTATGAATATTCGTTGTTTTGTCTCATTTTTATTGTTCAGAAGGACTGAAAAAATCACATCCTCTTCCTCCAAAATTTCCACGTTCCTTCCTCTGCACCAAAACCTTCGGCTGCGTTACACTGCTTCCCCCAGAGCCTTGGAGACATATCTCAAGGCCTCATTAGGGGGAGGTGCGTTCTGTCATGTTTCCCAGCTTGACATAAAATACTGTAGCACAAACACTGCGAACGGTCGGCCGGCGCGGCTCGCGGGGAAGGGGGCGGCGGCGCGGGGTGCGCACCAGGCCTTACTCGGAGGAGCCGGCAGACCGCTCCATCCGGACCGTGCCCGGAGCCCGGGCCTGCCGGCCGGTGACTCCAACAACTCGGAGGCGTCGGCGGCGCGGCGGCGCGAGGCTCCCGGCGGCCGGGGCGCGCGGCGCTGATTGGCAGAGCGGGCGCCGCCGTCCAGGAAACGGCTCGGGTTTCAGCGGGGGCGTGACCCGCCTGAGGAGGCGGCGGCGGCCGGGAGAGCGCGGCGGAGAGCCGAGCGGGCGGGCGGCGGGTGCGGAGCGGCGGGCAGCGAGCGCGCGCGGCCGCCACAAAGCTCGGGCGCCGCGGGGCTGCCTGCGCCCTACCTGGCCCGGCGCGGCCACTGCTCAGCGGGCTGGCGGGGACCGGCCGCGAGCCCCGGGGCCCTGAGGCCGCAGCTCTCCGGCGCGCCGTGAGCGTTCGCAACTTGCGAGCAAAGTTTGGAGGAGGAAGCGCCAAGCTCGAGTTCTTTCTTCCTCTCGCTCCCCGAATCCGAGGGCTGCTCGCGGCGTCATGCCCGCGCTCCGCAGCAGCCCTGGGTGCGTGTGAAGCCTCGGAGCCCCTGCGCCGGCCAGGATCCAAGGACCAGTCTTTTGGAGTCTCCCCCGAGCTCGTCGTTTGCTCCATCCTGACCTACGCCGGGCTCCGGGACAGCGCAGAGCGAAGGAGCGTTGCCATTCAAGGTAATCGCCGCGCCGGCCGCCTCCGGGAGCTTCGCCACCGGGAAGGTGGGCGCCTGGGAGCCCCCCGCGCAAGTCGCACTGTCCCCTGGGCGGAAGGTGCTGGAGATCTGGCACTGTGGGGCGCTCTCCCTGTCATCTTCGGGTACTAGGTGATGGAGGAGGTGGGTACGTGCTGAGGCCGGCATTTGGGGAGTTCTGCCACTAGCACCCCATTCAGATGCTGACATCTGCCTGTGTCGCTGACGCCCCTTCCTGTCAAACTCCAGTTGGCACCATCCTGCCGGCTGGGCGCGTTCCCTCCAGCCCAGAGTGCTGTGTGGGTGGCACAGCCCCGCGAGTCACGGATCCGGAGGGGCATCTTCGGGTGCCTCATTCTCAGGCTCAGGGAACGTCTGCCTTGTCGCGTCCTGGCCCCGGAGGGCCCCTTTCCTGGGGAGACTCTGGGGTGGGGCCGGCGACTTTCTCTGAGGGGGTGGGGATGGCTCGAGGTGGCACCGGTTCTGGGTACCGGGTGCCTGCCCCTCGACCGCAACCGCAGTCCTGAGCGCGCGGCGCTCCTGGGGCTAGGGGGCGAGCTGGACCGACTTTTTCTTGTTCGCCTGCCCGTTCTTCTAGCCGCTCAGAGATGTCGAAAGCGCAGACCAGTTCTAACTTGCGCGCTCATTCTTCAGAGCCCGGGCCGCGCCGAGGAATCGGCCGAGGGCTCAGCGTGGCGCTGGCTCCGACACTCCTGGGCTGGGAGGCTGGAGGTGGAGGCCGGGCTGGGGCGACGAGTCTCCTCCGCTGAGCTCGCAGCCCGCTCCCCCTGCAACTCTTCCCGAAGGTCTTCCTTCCTCTCCCCAGTTCAATAAAACCTATCCTTTAAGACAAACCTGCTTTCAAACTCGGGCACCCATTATGTGTTTGGTGTGAAACGCTATCAACATTTAAAACTCCATTGTCCCCTCGGTCCCAAATCCCTGTAAATCTTCCACCAGCTTCGACTCATTTTCATCTGAAAAGCCTGTTTAGTTTGAATAGAAAAGCAATCAGGCCCCCCTTTCCCTCTCGCTGGAATGTCAATTAAAATGCAGATTTCTCTGTGCTCTTCAGCGCCCCAAGAAGGGGGAGAAAACAGGATATTCCAGGCAAGCGAGTGAAAGAAATGCTACAAAGAAATGCGGTGGTTGTGGTGGTGACGCACGCGCCCAAGCTGCCTGGATTCCGAGCATCTCCAAGGGGTTGTGATCCTGGATCAGTAGTAGATCTTGAGGTTTCCGTGTGTTGGGGGATTTGCACCCCGGACTTCACCTCTTGACAGCAACCTGCTGTATTCAGCGGTGGCAGAAGAGGGAGGCTATGAACGGTGAGACGGGACTGCGCCTAGGGCGGGCGTCCCAGACCCCCCTGGCGCTGTTGACTGTCCTGAGGCGAAACCCACCTGGGACTGGGCGCCAGGTACTCAGCGTGGTGAGCCAGCGGAAGACTGGCAGCCTCTTCAGGTGCACGGCTCGGAAGGGGCCCGTGCACTGGCCTGCCTTCTTAGACAGAATGTTGCTTTGAGTTTGAAGAGCCCAACCCAGGCTTGGTGTGAGGACCACTCCGCAGCGAGGCTCTTTCCCGCAGTCATTTGCCTGTCTTTGGGGGCAGGCTTGTGCCCAGTGAAAACGGACCGGAGGGGCTGGTGGCCGTGAAGAGCCATCCATCAGAGGGAGGGTGACAACTCCTCCTGCGCCTAGGCTGAGAAGAGAGTTCCCTTTCAGGGGGAAAAATAAACACGCTGGGGCTTTCACTGGGGCTCAGACTCCAGGAAGGATTATGGTATTGAAGGCAGGAAGCCGGGATTGTGGCCGCCAGCAGCATGCTGGGCCTGTGTTCCCAACACCGAGCCTCGGGACCTAATTATCCTGCCTAGGAGGTCGCACTACACTTTTGTCCACTGTAGTAGGAGCTGTGCAGATCTGCTGCCTTCGGTCCCACCTTCCAGAGGTCTGAGGGGAGGGGCTGCTGTGGGGCCTGGGCCTGATAATACTGAAATTCAAGTTTCTAGTGCCAGCCACTAGGTGAAGAAATGGTTTGACATTCAGCCGAGGGTACCCTCCACCTTTCTCTGAGCCAACAAGGCTCTGTGGGGCAGGGACAGGTGGGTGAGGTGGCTGGGGGAGCAGCCTGGGCCAGACTCCTTCTAGGACAGGAGTGTGTGTTGTATGATTTTGCTCCAGATAGGCAGGAAATTAACCTGCATTGTGGCAATGTGTAGTAAGGTGTGTTATAAAGTCGATGCACCTTCCTCCCACATGTATGTAGAATTATCTACTGAGGCTATTGAAGAGAAAAGCAGAGTTGGAAGAAAATCCTGTGAGCAACCCAAAAACTCGGGTGTGTACACTTTTGTTGCTTTCGGTGTCACTCAGACTGTTCCACCTGTGCTTTATTTTTATTTTTGGTACTGGGGATTGAACTCAGGACCTTGTACCTTCGAGGCAGGTGCGGTGCACTGAGCCGAATCCCTGGGCCTTTGTGTTTGTTTTAAAGCAGTTTCTATTTCTCCTTTGGGACTAATTCATCCTTTTGGCTGGCATTTGTTTTAATCTCAAATCCATGCACAAAGCGTGGCGTTTAGTTTTTTGTCTCACTCTATCCCCAGTCTTCACGTTCCTGGGACTTACAGAGTCAAAGCCCAAAATTGCTGGACCTTTTCTCTTGAGTGCTTTCATCAAATTTTCTAACATTTGTGCATTTTGACTCAACACTTAGTCACAGAGGATGCTGATGAATTTTAAGCTAATTGAACTATTTTAAGCTTTCTTGGAGAATTCTCTTTGCCTTGATCAAATGGGTGAACAGAACAGTAAGTAGAGTGCCTCTTTATTGTAACTGCTACTTTGGAATTTTTGCCAGTGGATTAGCATATTGAAAGTTACTGGGCCAATCACGTACCAGGACAGCTTACATATATCATCATCATGACTAGTAAGCTCCTGCATTATTCATCCGGGCTTGCATCTGCTGTTTTTAACCTCCTTGACATAGGTTGAAGACATTTTAGGAGGCCCAGCACTGTTCTTTAGTTAGTGGAAGGGAATTTGGGCTTTGAGTCGCTTTTTTGGATCAGCTGCTTTGAATGTATTGAAGTTGTGTTCATTCTTTGTAAGTGGCTGCTTGGCGGGAGATTAAAATGTGCGTTTGCATTTGAAGATGCAGTGAGTGACAAGTGTAAACCGGTGGGAATGTTGTGTAGCCATCCTGGGATTTTTTTGCTCTTCTTGCTGGTCTCCTGTCTTCCCGAGAGCTGCAGCGCGTGGGGCTAGCGTCCCAACTCCAGCCCAGCTGAAACAGGTCTGAGGGGCGGCAGCCGCCTCCACCTGAGAGCTTCCGAGAGCCCAGCCCGCCTGAGAGAAGTTAACGAGGCTGGTTAGGCCAACCCGAGCATTTTTAACTCACTTCTGGAGTTGCCCTTGAAACTAAGGTCATGATGCTTCTGCTTTTCCAGGGCGGTAGAGGCGATAGTGGATCGCAGAAGAGCACACTTTGCTTAACAGAAGTGTCTGCACTTTTGGGTCTGGGTCTTAAAGCGACTGTTTTAGCTCTGTTTCTTAAAAGTATGATTTTAAGAAGTTTAGCCTGACACTCC
The DNA here is from genome assembly GCA_004025085.1 of Thryonomys swinderianus. Taxonomy (NCBI): domain Eukaryota; kingdom Metazoa; phylum Chordata; class Mammalia; order Rodentia; family Thryonomyidae; genus Thryonomys; species Thryonomys swinderianus. The sequence goes on from PVIC010000230.1 coordinate 33,433, forward strand.
TCGTGGACCGGGCTCTGAGGGGAGGACGGAAGGCTTGTGCTGATAAGGGAGAGGCACTCTGCACGCAACGGAGAGGCTGAGAAACGGTTTTAGCCCACTTGGGCTTACGTGAGCTGGGCAGGGGGAGAAGGTGACACTGACTCGCGGAATCTTTTTCTTTCAGTGGCGGCAGCAGCAGCAAGTCCAGCAGCCAGCCCAGCTGCCACCGCAGCGTTCTGGGTCCTGAGCCCCCCAAGGGCTGAAGGCATTGTGGGCAGTCCATGCTCCTGGAGGAAGTGTGCAGATGGGATTAACGTCCACATGGAGATATGGAAGAGGACCGGGGATTGGCACCGTAACCATGGTCAGCTGGGGTCGCTTCATCTGCCTGGTTGTAATCACCATGGCAACCTTGTCCCTGGCCCGGCCCTCCTTCAATTTAGTTGAGGATACCACATTAGAGCCAGAAGGTAAGTTATTTGATTTCGCTTTCAGGGTACCAAGTTTGTGTTGGGGGAAGGGGTAAGGCCTGTTTCAGAAGCAGCTGCCCTCGCGTTCTATAGCACAGGAGAGAGGGACCTCAGGCTCCCCCAGCGTGGAGATGGCTGCCAGGTGGCAAGGAGGGTGATGTGGTTTGGTGGCTTCTGAGGGTGCGCTTCTCTGTGCTGGGTGAGGAGGACAGCGGTGGGTCCCCGTTAGCCAGTGGCCAGGAGAGCTGTGGAGGGGATGTGACTCGGGAGGCTGCCTGGCATCTGTGGCCTCCTGCGGGAGCTGTTTTGCTGCAGGACAGTCTTGCTTACAGTGTAAAGAATTACTATTTTATGACAAAAGGAACTACCAAGGGAAATTGCTAACATCTGAAATGCTGACGTTTTATTTTCATTGTTAGAGAAAAGAAGGTTCTGAAGTTCAGCAGAGGGGACTTGACACGTTAAGACTTTTCAAAGCCCTCGTAATTCATTATACTTCAGTCGAGTGTAATGAACCTGCGGCAAAGTGGCAGGTTCTATTTTAAGGAGACTTGAAAGTGGATATACTGAGGAATCCCCCCGCGTCCGTGAGAATTTCAGGTTTCACTGGGCATGCCTGGGTGTTCGGTCACTGGACACTAATTGTAAAGGCAGAAGGCCGGTTGTGAGGACACGTGAGGCGGAAATACCCAGCCGGGCAGATCTGGAACCCGTCTCTCAGGAGACAGCGTTCCTCAGCCAAGCATCTCCTGGTGCAGCGTTGAAATCTGTCATCAGTAGGGAATATAGGTAGCTGAGTTATTTTCCTGGTGGTAATCCGAGAGTAAACCGGCAGATCCAGCACTCATCGCCATTTAATGAACCTGTTTGGTGAGAGCCCACCTGGTGCCCGCTGGCTTTGGGAACACGCCGTGGTCCTGACTGGAGTCGGAGGTAGCTGATGTGCTGTGGGAAGCGTCTCCACGCTCCGAGGGGTAGGCTGGGACAGGCAAGGCCCGGTCTGGTTGGCCCAACCGGGACCGCCCACAGGGAGGAGGCGCGCACTGCACCCGAGGTGAGAGAGGGTCTTGCGAGAACCTGCGTGCCCATCACAGCAAAGGCTGAGGACCGGACCTCTATCACGTGAAGCGTGAGTGAGACCGGACTTTTCTGGTTCCAGGGAGGCGTGGTGGCTTTCTAATTACCAGCTGTGCTCACGGTCAGGTGCCTACCAAGTCCCTGGCAAGGGAGTCTCACAGGGGCTCTTGTCGGAGCCTTGTGTGGGCTGCAGCTCCAGCCTCTTTGGGACTTGGGCTGTGCCATCAGGACTAGGGTCATTTTCGATGGTGATGTATTTTGAAGTGACTTAATACGAAGGGAGAAGTTTCCGGTTTCTCAACGTCATCCCTGTACTTCTGTAATTTTGCTAATAATTAAAATGGATGTTTCTTTTAAGTACTCGTTTTCCCCCGAGTCCACGGCTCAGCACAAACTGAGGAAGCTAAGGTGGGATTTCCTACGGGGCGGGCTTCAGGAATGGCTTAAGTTAGAAAAAAATTGTCAGTTTTCATTTGAATATTTAAGGCAGCATTAGGGTGAGTTTATATCAATGTAGAGTGTAAAGTGGTCCTGGAGGATTTCTTTTCCCACATTTAATTGTTGAAATAAGTTTAAAATATGTGTGTATGTGCAGGCAGAGACAGGTGGGTACAGAGTGAACAACAGTGGGAAGGGATGAAGAGTCCCCCGAATGGTTCTTTGTGTAAGAATTTATATCCCAACAGTGTATTGTTGGAAGTGGGTCTTTCAGACCAAGGACCTGTGGGTGTTCTTAGGGGTCAGGATGGGGGGCCATGAAGTCCCCGAAACTGTAGCCCATACTTTGTCAGTGCATTTTCCTGGGTTCATCGTTTCCATGAGGCTTCCACCCAGGGTAATGAAGTGCCAAGAAAAAAAATGGCCAAAGTGGTGTACAAAACTCCACTGAGAGGAAGCTTTGGAAAAGTATAGAAGCCCTGAACCTCAGTTTCCCCTTTTATCTAGGGGATCCATATGATGATCTTTAGTCTTTGAATTGAAATATCTTTAAAAGCCTTCTGACGACTACCTCAAAAAATTGTTGGGCTTCAATTTGAACTGAACATAAGGAGCAGTTAGCACCAGGCCTGGCGTCTATCTCCTAAGTGCCCAGCGTGTGTTATTGTCATCAGTGTCCCCAGTGAACTGGCAACCAGGGTCTTCAGTCCCTTGGGCTGGCTGAGCCAGTTGCCAGTGGTGAGAAACAGATGCTTAAGACGAAGTTGCTCTGAGGTGGAGAAGGCAGTAACGGCTGCTCGGTAGGGTCTGTCTTCCTTTCTCTGTCAGCCCAGCATTGCCATATGATTGGAGGTTGTAAGGCCAGTTATTTGTTGAGTTTTGCTTTGGTGTCAGAGGTAGTTAGAATTATAGATGAGGAAGGACTTTTTTGAGACAGGGTTTTGCTTTGTAGTGCAGGTTGGCCCTGAGCTCACTATGTAGCTAGCCCAGGCAAGCCTGGAACTCAGCAATCCTCCTGTCTCTGCCTCCCGAGTGCTGGGATTACAGGCATGAGACACCAGGCCTGGCACTGTGGTATGTGGTATTCATTGCTGGTGGGCATGAGTCACCGTGCCCAGCATTGTATGTGGTTACCGGGGATCGAACTCAGGATCTTGCACTTGCGAGGCAAGCGCTGGAACCACTGAGCTAAATCTCCGGCCCAAGGAAGGAGTTGTTAACAACTGGGAGCCACTGGAGCAGCTCTGGTTTAGCGTCCAGTGCTGCTGAATTGGAGTGTGTGTATGTGTCCATCTCTGTGTCCGCCGTGGTTGTGTAACTATAGTGTTGGTTAACAGTAGTTTAGCTTTGACTTTCTAAGCCTTGGATTGGAGGATTTTTGGTTTGGTCATCGGGAAGCTGCTTATATAATGGCTTTGGATGAGAGAAAACTGTGATTGTGAAGTTCCTGGGAAGAGTCTGGGCCCCAATGCTAGAAAATACTTTTCTTTTGCTCCTTTCAGGGAAAGGTTATATCCACTTACTCGGCTTGGAACAATATCCAGTTATACATAATCACGCTGTATCATAGGTCATCACTGGTGTTATATCCTAGCATATAAATTTACCTTTATACTTTCTCACATGGTACCAGTGGGGTTGAATCTACTCAAGTTGACCTGAGAAAATTTCCAGAAGATTTTAGTTACTAAAATTGTAGATTGGTGGTGATGATTTCCCGGTCGGTTACAGGAGACAGTTGGAGGGTATAAATGGAGTTTGGATTTCAAGAGTGGAGGTCCTTAGGACCTAGTGCCATTCTGTTGATTAGTATTTTCAATGTTGAGGGTATAGTCAAGCTTGATTACAGGAGGAGGGACTCTTACTTTCAAATTCTTCCTGACATTGTCACCCACTTTGGTTAATTAAGTCATTGTTGACATTAAGGGAATCTTTGTTTATACCAGCCCAGTAGGAGATAAAATAAAAGGGGTTTTTCAACCCCACACCCTTAATTACTTTCCCACCCTCCACCAAAGCAACAACCTGGAGGAAAAATACCTGTAGTTGGTGCGCTATATTTTAAAGCATTTTTTTGGGGGGAGGTTTAGTCTTCAGAGTAGAGTGTAAGTGATGCTGCCCTGGACCAAGTCGAGTCGGGCGTGGGGTCTGCATGGAGATCTCCCTAGGTCGCATTTTTCCAGTGTGGTTTCAGGCTTTTGTCAGAAGTACTGTAAATGCCATAGTATCAGCCATACGCATTTAATTGCAAGTTAGAAGAAAAGAAAAAACCGAATATATCCGCATACCAAGAGCGAATGATTTAAAATAATCTTCTGTTTTGTATTATCTGCATCTTTGTTCCTCAGTATGAGTGTTAATATTTAAGAGTTGCCTGTAACTTGATAGTTAGTTTAGGAACAAGGACTTATTCTTGGTCAATTAAACCAAATGCAGGCTTATGCAGTTAAATACACAATGAAGTACACATTCTTTATTAGTATATAAAGTATTTCACAATTCATAGTCAAAGCTGTGTTTAATATTACTTCTACAGCAAAAATCTGGCAAGCCTACAGAATTGGTATTTGTATACATTTCTACACTGGCTCCTTCTAATTTGAATTTGGGGTGCCCGTGTTTTGCTTGTTTTTTTTTTTTTTTTAACCAGTTAAAACACGGAACCCTTATGCAAAAAGACCTCCCACTAACCCATGCCTCAAGCTTTTGAGCCCCTCCCCATATTGATGGTGAGAATTCAGCTAACTACAGCAGCACAAAATAAGATGTTTTTAATAGCAGCAGACTTAATAATCATGCGGTTATGAAGAGAGTGGAAAAGTGTTTCAACGGAGAGTTTGTTGAATGTTCACATTCTCACTATATATTCTTCCTGCCCACAGACTGTTGTTTGTTTGGCTGTTTGCTTAGCCAGGGTGATTGTTAAGAGCCTACCAGCCTCTTTCATCAGAGTCTGTCTTACTTTTCCATTTCCGTTTAAGCTAATTTTAGTCTTTAAGGAAAGCGTGGGAAGTAGATTTGGAGGTGCCAGTGTGTTACATGAGGTAGCGAACACAACTGGGCTGGCTTTGCATGCCACCGGTTTGATTCTCCGCTGGGTACTCTGACTGGTGGGCAGTTCGGAATTATTTTTGGGGAGAGCAGGTTGCAGGCTATTGAACATATAACTTGGTTGTTTGTGGCTGTGCAGAAATTTCCAGTCTGTCTGTATGTCTTTCCTTGAGAGAGGACTTTAGCTGGAGGTTTTGTAGTCTTATCCTTTTGTTTTATCGGAGTGAGATTAGGAGAGGGCTCTACCTTTTCACCTCTGTAGCTTTCTTTCAAGTGCTCTTGTTGCTAATCGTGCCACACCCTCTCCCTGGTTTGCCTTTTTGTGGCTTCCCCTGAACTTCCCTGATGGTGATATCGTTTAAATTTTGAGCTGATTTGTGAGCCTAGGCTAAGGGCTGAAACTTCACTTAGGCGACAGGGTGGCTTTTGAGCAGCTGGGCTGCAGTGTCAACGTGTCTCGCGTGGCTTTGACTTAACGAGCTTAGTTTGGGTTTGTCAGGGGCTCTGAAACAAGGTTACCCTCCTGGGAAAATGGAGGGCTTTTTAGAAGCCTTAAAGTGTCCAGAAACTGCTGACTTCCTCCTGCTCCAACCCAGGTAAATCTGAAGAGATCTATCCCGGCCTCATCAGTGGTGGCCGTAGGCTTCTAGGGGTCTCCATGTATATGACTTTAGGCCTTTCCGACTTACATATTTCTACGAAAATGTATTTAATCAGGACAAACCATGGTCTTTCTTGAAAACTGTTTGGCCTTTCAGTAATTTCAGATAACTTATACCATGGTAGAGTTTTAAGATGTTGGATCTGTCATTTATTTCACTTTGGACTGCCATAAGTACTTGCACTCCCTTGTGAACTTCTGCCACATCATGAAAATAAAAACATTGTGATTCTTTCTGACTGGACTCAGTTAGGGAGCTAAGCTGTGGCATACTCTTTCCTTTAACCCCTTGCCCAGTGAAAGAATTATAAATTCCAAGCTGTTTCTGAATGGAATGCACACATATAGAATTTCAGGTTATGGTGAACATGTTTTATGAGAAGGTTAAAAATAGCTCATAAGGAAAATGCGGATAGATTTAGGAATGAGAACAAGGGACATATTTATTTGTATGATTTATGGGGTCCCTTTCCCTGAAACAGTTCTGAGCTCTAATAAAGTAAGCTCTGTATGAATCATCATGATTAGTTTCTAACCTTAAAACTCTTACATTAGTACATGTAACCTATATTTACACATGATAGTTTAGTATTAAGTTGTTTTCCATATTTGAGCTACAGTGATTTGTTTTAAGAGCATCCAGGCATTGAAAAAGACCAACTTGGTGTGTTTTGAGTGTGTGTTTGTGTATCTACATTGAAACTCAAGTTCTTTGGAGAAGGCAAGTTTAGAATTTAACTTCTAGCTTAAGTTTGGATTGCCAGTTGAAAATTAGGTTATCCTGACATCCTACAGTGGGCTTCCTTCCTATCCTGCCCACGAAGCCACCTGTCTTTCCACTGAGACATGCTCTCTTCTTAGGTGTCCAGAGCAGGCATACTCCTGAATATATGTATCCTGGATATCTTAAATGCTATAAATGTTTCAAATTTAAAACCACCTAAGTCTTCAAAAGACTAAGAATCTCCTATATAGTGAATCCAAACTCTGTTTCTGGCTTTTTGAATAAAAGTGAATAAAGCTGTTTTGAATGGTATTCGGTACGCTTTTTTAGAAACAAATGGTGGAATTTGTCTTTGAGAGGTGGGTTTGAATGTTGTTATTATCTACTGGTTCTGTGACCTTAAATAAGTTAGATAACCTCTGAAGCCTTGAAGATAGTCTCTATTTTGAAGAGTGAATGTACAGATTAAATGCAAATAAATGTAAAGCTGGTCTGAGGCTCCTGGCCCTGGTAGTGCTCAGTAACTGCCTGGCTTCTTCCCTACCTCACCCCTACCTCCTTGTCAAAATCAATTTAAAACCAATATTTCATACAGTGATAAGATATTTACCTTACAGTATGTCATGATAAATCTTTTGTGGAGAGGCATTTACATGAATTGAAATAGAAAGCAAGTTCTAGGCCTTGGATTAGCCTGGTCCTTTCTGTTATCTTGGGCTTTTGTAAGTCTCATGGAATTTAGCAATGTGATTCTCTTGCTGCTTGTAGTCCATATGGTTCACGGTTGACATTTTTCCCTGTGGTGAAAAAAGTCAATGGCAGCCATGCAGTAAAAAGTGAGACATGTATATCATGAGGCACAGTACATTTTGGTGAAAGTTTTCTATTGGAGGTTTTCAAAAGGTTGACAAGAAGGCCCTGAGAAGGATGACAGAGAAAAGGTTGTGGGGATTGTTTGGGGTGAGGTGTTGCCCGCTCTGGGACCAGCCAGGCCAGGGAGGGAAGCTCTTTGGCACCTCTGCTTGTGATCACTTCCTCTGTCAGCCTGTTCTTAGGCGCACAGGTCACTGAGCTTCTGAGCTGTGTGGAACAGGGCTTCACGGCTTGCGATGGCCTCACAGTGACGATGGAGCGGAGCAGTCATCTGCAGTCTGCTCCAGGGTGGATTGCTTGATAGGAAAGGACAGGAGGTTGAGGTCATGTCCCTTTAGCCCATTCTTTAAAATAATTATGAGGGATGGTAATGGTTGTGATAATTTAATAATCTAGTAATCTAGAAGATTCTAGGTATTCTTAGTTTTATTTTTTAAATTTATGTTTATTTATTTATTTGTTTATTTTTTGAGACAGGGTCTTTGTAGCATAGGCTGGTCTTGAACTCACTATGTAGCCCAGGCCGGCTTTGAACTTAGGGGAGTCCTGTGTGCTAGGATCACGATCCTGGGTATTCTTCTTCCTGTTTTATGGGTAAGATAACTGGAACTTTTGGAGATGAAATGATTCCTTGAAGACCTCGTAGTTAGTGAGTGTGTATCCAGGTGTCTGAATTTGTTGGTGCAAGGTAGGTTGCACAGCTGACTTCTTCCTAAGAGGCAGTGGCAGTGGCAGTGGAATACTGTGCAAGCCCTGTCATTCTCTTTCAAGTCTGTCATTTGACTGTTAAACTTGTAAGGACACTGCTGGGTGACTCTGTTTCTCCCTTGCACAGCCACACCAATTCCCCTAAAGTCATTTGAAGAAGAGTCTCAGGCAATAAAAATATTCCAGTAATTACTGCTTTGTAGTTCTTTTGGAATGGCCTCTGGTGGTATGTAGCTTATTGGTGAGACGTTAATCTTCCTTACTCTTGGAAAGACCAATGGGAGATCGCACTGGGCCGCCGTTGCTGAACAGGACCAGCTGAGTTAGTCACAACTGCAGGAGTTCAGGGCAAGAAGGACTGGTCAGCTATTGCTCTTTGCTCCTGAGCCACCCTCGCTGAGCGGACCGGCCTCATATCTTCCTTTTCCCAGATGCCTGTGGTGGTTTTTCCTGGGTCCTACAATTTTGGTTGCCACTTGAATAGGTCAAATTTTTCATCTCACTACTACTTTTTTTTTTTTTAACAAAAAACTTTTCTATGAAAAAATATTGATTTCATTGTATTGATTTATTATGTATTTATTTATTTATTTTTGTACCCGGGATCAAACTCTGGGCCTTTTGCCTGCCAAGCAACCACCAGAGCCACTCAGCTAAATCCCCAGCCTTATCTTACTACTTCTTATTTGTGTGGGAAGTGAAGGCCCTTCTAATGTCGTTTCCCTCCAGTGATTAGGGACAGAATAGGACTCATTCTCACCCCTACACACACACACACACACACAAAGAAATCCAAGAATGAAAGACCAGAAGTAGAGACTCCTACTCCGCCGGCCTTGGTCATGAAGAATGTTCCTAGAGGGAAGAGACCAGGGAAATAGAGCTCAGTTTTAAACCAAGCAAAGCTAAAGTTAGATGTTAAAAGTGAATTCACCTTGGATGCAGCTGGACTTGAAGGTAAAGAGGAGTGAGTTAAGGAGTTGGACTTCGCAGTGGTCACTGCTCAGCGGATGAAGGGTTGCAGGTGAGGCTGGGGTGGCCTCGAGAAAGGGCGTAGTGAGGAGGAAGTTACAGAATTCTTGCCTGGAAGAAGCCATAGCATAGATTTCCTTGAGAATCTTGCAGCCCTAGTGAGATGACAGCTTTCAGAACTCAGTAAAGATAAGATGGCAAAGATATGTTTTCCTCATGTTCCAGGGCCGTAGCTGTGACTTCGAGTTTGTCCATTTGTTTCCAAATCTATCTATCTATCTATCTATCTATCTATCTATCTATCTATCTATCTATCTATCTATCTATCTATCGGGGGGACAGGGTCTTGCTTTGTAGTTCAGGCTGGCCCTGAACTCACTATGTAGCCTAGGCAAGCCTCAAACTCACAGAAATCCTCCTGCCTCTGCCTCCGGAGTGCTGGGATTATAGGCGTGAGTCACCATGCCCACCTGGCATTGTGGTATGTGGTTACTGGGGATCAAACTCGGGACCTTGGGCGTGCCAGGCAGACACCGGAACCACTGAGCTAAATCCCTGGACCCCCAAATTGTATTTTTGAGACTCTGCTATGGGCCAGTTTCTATGGAGACAGAAGAGTGAGCAGAGGGTTGCCTCAAGTCCTGTTCAATGGAGGAGGGAGAGTTTTCTCAAATAGGGACAAAGGTGTGAGGAGACCATTCAAAGCCAAGGGGAAGATGCAGTGTGGAAAGCTCCTGTCTCTCAGTGGTGTCTGGGAGACCCCCCAGAAACCACGTGCTGGAGTGTGCCAGGGCTGGATATCTCATGCTCCAGGTTTTTCCTGGACGTGTGCACTCTATCACTTCTGAGAGTTGTGTTCACCTGGGCCTCCACGGCCCGGCTTTCTGCCAGTCATCTTGCTTGCTAGGGTGCTCTGGTCTAGCCAGGTAGACTTTGGCCTCTCAGTGGCCCATTTCTGGTTCCGTGTGTTGGTGGAGAGGGACCAGAGGCTTCCCGGTGAAGGAGTGCCGCTGGTCTCAGGCCACTCGCATCTGTTGTGGAGAAGGGTCCATCTTTGAAGGTATGCATGGCTCGTGAGATCAAACTACACGGGCCTGCACTTCAGCCTGCTCCTTTTTGCATCTGCTGCTGTCAGATGGGCAGTTTCTTTGGAGGCTGTTGTGGATCCGGGGAGATGGCAGGGGGGCGCTGTCAGAGCTGCTCTCGGCCTGGACGGCGTGGCAGCTCCCTGGGACACCCCGTCCACGGAGAGCTAGGCTCTAGCACTTTGAGAAAGATGCTCTGCAGAGACATAGAGACTCTCCAGATTTGTTTCCTCACGGCTTTTACTTTTGTGCAAATATGTGGCGTAGGACTGGGTAGGAAGGTTAACTGCAGTGGCCCCATCTTAATTTGGGGTTTCTTGAATTGATAATGGATTTCAGTCCTCTAGGACAGCATCCCCCAGGGGGAGTGTTTCCTTACTCTGTAAAGCAGAGGAGAAGAGTCCCTGTGGCTCTGACCTGCTTTTCTCAAGTGCTGTGGCGCTGCTGTGAAACCAGTTGGGATTGTGCCCCTCCTACCCAGGCGGCAGGGAAGCTCGTGGCCCCCTCCAAAAAGCAGCTTCGGGAAACCCCTCTGTAAGGTCATTCTCATCCGGCAGCTTGCTAAAGACTCTTCGGGCTCGTCCAGCTGTGAGCCTCTCTGCCTTCAGCCACCAGACTCCTTGCTCGCCTGACCTGAGCTGGCTGAGCAGTGTCAGGATCAAACCCATTCAAATGAGAAGGGCCATCTGTTTCTCAGTCTCCAGCTGCTGCCCCTTCATTTGGAGATAGCTGGGATGCTGCAGGGGGACCAGTTCAGGGACACATCTGCAGCCTCTGAACTGGTGTCGGAACGGGGGTCCTGCTGGGAGAAGAAAGGCCCAGCCCTTTAAATAAACTTGCTGAACAATACTCCCAGAAGGTCCCAAGTTGAAGAGACAGGAGGCAGCCCTGCCCGGATGGAACAACTCTTAACTCTGTCTCCTTTTCTTTTTTCCCTTCTCTTTTGTAGCTGGACCACTTTAAAAGTATCCCTTCATTCAGAAAGTACTTACCAAGGGTGTGCGTGCTCTGTGGCGGGGCAGGGAAAATGTCACAGGATTTTGACATTGATCTGCCCTTTAAGGGACTTGGAGGGTAAATGTCTCCTCTTGAGCACGCACCGTTTATTGAATATTTATCTCAGCACCAGGGCGGCGAGCTCGTCCAGCCGCCGCGTCTCAGAACCGTAGGGAACACTTACCTGGACGGAGGCCACCGCTCCTGCATCTTGCCTCTGGAATACAGGAGGCTGCGGGGCCGTGCTCTGTGGGATGCTGGCCACTTCCCCGGCTCACTGTGATTTGGGCCCCCTGTTCCTGGGCTGTACGGCGCGTGAGTCTTGAGCTGCAGCCCTGCGGTCTGGGGTGTGTGGGCTTGTTCCCTGCGTGCCGGGGAAGTCATGCAGCCCCTGAGCTCTGCTGGGATTTTCTCTCTTAAGGGATTCTGTGCCCCGCAGAGAACTATCAGGTCCTCTTAGATCTGTTGGATGGGTGAGGGGTAGGTTGAGTTTTAGTAAGCGCAGGCCTCTCCCCTTTGTGAGTGTCACACAGAGATGTTACCCACCAAGCTTTCAGGTGTTGAGCTCTGTTTGGGAACAGTGCAGGGATCCCTGCTCAGGGAACTTTTATATGATGTGACAGATTGGTTCATTGGAAAGAAAAGCCTGTTTTGAAGTAAGTGGGATGCAAATTGAAGCTCTCACTGGGCTGGAAAAAGTGGTCAGCTGACCTTTGGTCACTGTGACCTGTCAGCAGGAGCCGGGGTGCTGTAGAGTGTAGGCAGGGACTGTCCCACTGGCCCGGTTGAGGGGTGCCATGCCCCAGGTGTGTGCCCCCCTTCAGGGTGTGCAGAGGCCTTCGCAGCCTTGGGTTTTGTCCTTGTGCCAACCTTGGCCAGTGGCAAGCAGGCCTGAAGGGTCTCTGTGTTGACACCAGGACTAAAGCTCAGATGCTCCGGCTTTTAAGGCCTGCGTTTGACATCGGTTACCTGCAGAAGCAGGTCTGATTGTTGTCCTGGGACAGCGTGGGGCTTAGAGTGGCAGCATCAGCCTTGCCCAGGTGTCTGTGGGAGCTACACAGTCTCGGCTTCCGGGCCAGCCCTGCTGACCCAGGTTCTCCAGTGGCAGGACCAGGAAAGTGGTCATCACGTGTGGTGATTTCTGAGAAGTCCTGCCTTGATCCCCCTAGGAGGCCTCTGCATGGCCGCTGAGTGGATGGGGTGAGTGCGGGATGCAGCTGTGTTTGGCTCTGCACATAGTACAGTGATAAAGAGAACAGAAGCAGTGCAGTGTCTTCACACTGCACACTGCACGCTTCATAGAGAAAATTTCCTCAAGGAGGTATTTGGGCCTTGAAGGCTGAATAGGAGCCTGCCAGGCAGAGTAGCAGTACGCAGCATGGGAACAGTGCCCTTCCTTATAGGCACGCCACAGTCTGAGGGAGAGGGGCACCTGGGGCTTGGGGTGATGGTACGTGTTTACTTTCCAGGGTGACACTTCAGTAAGGACACCCCTGACCTTAGCACGTGTCCTTTTTACTCTGTCACCTCTTGGGAGCTCCCTGTGCCCTTCCTGACGTGCAGGGCAGGGGGAACCAAGCCTGGTTCTGGTGATCACAAGCGAGGTTTCCTCGTGGCCGTTGATCTGCGGAGTGGCCGAAAAGCCCTGCAAACCTTAAGAAGTGAGCGCAGGGGGCCAGAGGGCCACACAGACTCTTCTTCGTGCCTCTGTACTAGGAGCGTAATCTGTAGCACAAGTTTCTACTTCCGGGATGCTGTGGAACCTAACATCCCATCTCTCTGGCAAACATTTTCTGAACAAAATTCTTGCTCAGGCAGAGCCATCAAAGTCCTGTAACTTTGTGCCAAGGCTGCTGAGTCTTTGCTCTCTTGATCTGTCCAAGTCGATTGGGCTTCTTGTGACCAGCGGAGAAACCATCTCTGTGTGCTGTGAATACCGTCTTCGGCTGCCTCCAACATGGGGACGGGGGTGCCAACAGAAGAGGGGAGTGGGGTTCCTCCCTGGGTTCCCATGACTGGGTGGCTGAATGAGTCCCACCTCAGTGAGTGAGATCTCAGGCCCTTCACTCTCTATATTTTTACTTTCTCATGGGCACCAACGTTATTGCTTTCAAATGCACAGAGAGCCGTTCACTGTGTTTCTTAAAGACAGACCTAAATTCTGAGGGATGGGGCTAAAGATATAATTTTTAATGGTTACCATATTGGAAACATTAGCCACGAGCCGTCTGATCGTGTGGCGTGTGAGCCAGCCCAGGGCTCTGGGGCTGTCGGGCTACTGCCGCAGAGGCAGCCCTGAGAGGCTGTGAGATCCCTGTGACCCTCGCGTGGGGCGTTTTCCGTCCCGACACTCGTGCAGGGAGCCCCGACAGTTGGAAAGGGAGACACTCGGAGCCGCTTCCTTACGTGCTTCGCACTCCATTGACTTCTTTTTGTTCCCGTTTCCATGAGGGCAGCATTTCCCAAATCCAGACCTCACGTCTCCTCACCGCACAGTCTTTGTCTTGTCTCCCCTCCCCCAAGGACATGTCGTGCCCGTGCCTTATAAGGCCTCCTTTGATGTCAGGATTTCATTTTCTACAAGTTAGTTCTTGTATAACGGGGAAGCTTTGAAGGCATCTGAGCCGAAGCAGGCAGCTCTGCGGGCGCTGTCTTTGCGTACCCCTGAGGTTGGCCTCCAGAGGCGGTCCTCTGACTTTATCCTGGGGACGCCACTGCCTTATTTTTCTACCGAGTTCCTGCGGCAACTCCATACAGGCTGTGCCGTAGAAGGGGGGTGGTTGTGTTCTTCCAAAGCTGTGATCTTGTTAAATGTTATGAGTTTCTGGTAGGCCGGGCTGGACATGCCAGGTGTCTATCTGTCTCTCTGTTTACATGTCTTTGATTTGCAGTTGCAAAAAGTATTTCAGGACTGCAGTGTGAGGGATTCTGTGTTCCATCCCTGTGGATGTGGAGGACATTTGCATACTGGCCAGCTAAAACTTCTCCCCGGGACTATGGTGTGCCCGCTGCAGGGGTAGGCGCAGCGTGTGTGTGGGAGACTGGTACAGAGACAGGCTGCCACTCACCTGCCCCGTGCTTCACGTGCTGTGACTGCGGTGACATTTGCAGCTTGATCCGTGTGTCCCTCTGTCAAGGCTCTTGGCAGGCCGGCGGCCGGGATGTTTATTTGTCTTGTGTTAGGGGGCAGAATGTCTGGGATGGCACCGGGAACCTGAGGCCATTTTACCACTCCTGCCCCAAATACTTCTGGTTTGGTTTCCGTGGGGCCTGTACAACTTGGGCGCCCAGCCCCGCCCCCCAGCAGGACCTGCCTACCGCAGCCTGGTCCTTGCTTTCTCCCTGCCACACTCCTCTACTCTTTTTCTTTCCTCCCTTTCTTTCTTTCCCTTTTCTCTCTCTCTGCCTGTCCCCTCCTCTCCTCTCCACCTCTCCTCACCTCTCATCCTCCCCTCTTTTTCTTCCTGAGGAATCTCTTTAGAAATTTCTTTTTCTTCTTCTTCTTTCTGGTGGAATTTAAGAATCAGACACCTTTGGCTATCTGAGAGGAGGGACCCTCCGTGGGGTGTGTTCTAAGACCAACCCACTGTGTCCTCAAAATTGGGGTCATACTCTACACATCTGAAATGTGCTGTTCTGGAAATGGCTGTATTTGTGAAACGTAGTTTAGTTTGTTGTCCTGTTGGCGTGAACTGTTTTTTTTCTTCCTCAGTGGTTTAAATCTGTCGTGAATTCTCCATGCAATGATTGGACAGGGCAAGACTCGGCTTTCCCATCTGTTCTCTGTTTGCATTTGGGCACCATTTCAGAAACCACACGGGAAAAGTTTATAGGCAAACATTATAAAAAGTGACAGTCTGAAGTGCTGCTATCGCTGGCTTGGCAGCCTGAAGTGTTACCTGAAGTAGCTTACCGTTTGCAAACTCTCTCTAGCTGCGTTGGCGTCTTAAGACAGCCTTGGTGACAGCACTGGTGACGAATTCAGGTGGACGTGCGTGTTCAAGTCACATAAGTCACAGCCTTTTCTGACACTTTACAGGATTGTCCTCCTCTGGCTACATCTGTGATACAGCAAGGATTGTCCCTTTGTTTGTGCGCAGAGAGGCAAATGCTTGTAGCTCGTTGATGGTGACATCAGTGTGATGTCCCATGCAGAGATCAGGACCTCTGCCTGGATGTGCTCAGGGACTTGAAGAATGGAGCAATGCCCTTTTCTCCCCTGTGGGAAGACTCTCAGTTCGAAATTTCTGGGGGCTGTTGAGGAGTATTGATTTGCGGGATTCCCTAGGAAGGAAGGAGGCTCCGTGCAGGGTAGGCCATGAGCAGATGCCCATGGCTGGCTGTCGAAGTACCCCTGTCCCGACCCCTCTTCCGTGTCAGAGCAGTCACTTTTGGGGGAGGCTGGCTGATCTGTAATACACTGCCGATGGTTCTCAGGTGTTTCCCAAGTGGAAAATGCACACGGATGGAGCCAGACGGCCGTGGCCCAGCTCCTGGCCGCCTCGCGGGGCGGTAGGGAGAAGCGAGTGTGTTGAGCCCGCCCAGAAAGTAAACTGGGCACCTTGTTTGTTCAGCAGTTTTAGTGAGCATGATGAAGAATGCCTAGCGCTAGTGGGTTTGTGTCCCAGCTTGCTTGTTTCTTTTTGAATATAAGTTTATATTACGGCAACATATTTTCTTCAGAAGAGCCTTTGGTGCGGAGCAGGGTGGCTCCTGAGCGCTCTGGCAGGCGCAGAGGATGCGCCCGGCGAGCAGGGCACGGCAGCATCAGAGAGACCGAGTCCAGGAAGTGTTAGTGTGGCCAGTAAGAGGGACTGTTCAGTGTTTCCGGGAGATCTTTCCCATGTCAGCTCTTAGGCTGCACAGAGTGGGCTGTGACGCTTGGTGGAGGGGGAGGCAGAGGCCGCAGAAGGGAGGGAGGGGCGGTGGGTGCAGGACGCCTGGTGCAGAGGGATCGCAGACAGTCTCAGCCCCTCCCAGAAGGGGGGGTGTCTCTGGGGGGTGCAGTCACAGGATACAGGGGTGATGTGTGCAGGGAGTGGCTCAGCACTCTCCCGAGGTATTCAAACACGGGCAGAAACCACAGCCTTCACTGGGGGAATCCATCTCTTGCATTCAGGGCAGTGCCCTGTTACTAAACATTTGTGTCCAGCCCCGAGCCTATCGCATACCCTGCCCGTGATCTCTTACTGCCCTGGACCCCGCTGGTTCCACTGGCATGTTGTGATGTATTTTTGGTGTCACTGATCCAGCAGCTCAGGGACCCACTTTTTGCGGGACTTTGTATTTCACTGGTTTCCTATGAAGGAAGAAATTCTCGGTGAAAACACCTTTGAAACAGAAGTCAGTCTGCCTTTGTCAGGAGAGAGCTTTTTTGCATCATAGTTGCAACTGGTCTGCTTCTTTCTCTCTCTTCTCTGTGTGGTACAGGGCGGTGGTGGCGAACCTATAGCACGTGTGCTGCAGTGTGTTGTTTGCAGGATCGAAAGCTCTAGAAAGTTCACCCTCACAAGATTAGGCTTCTGTTTACCAGGATTAGGGATATGGCTTCTGTTTACCAGGATGGTGGGACAGAAGCAGATGGGCAGGAGGGTCCCAGTCATTTCCCCTGTCAGGGAACGAAACTTTGCTGCTTCAGTCCAGCTGTTTCTTTGCTCTATAATCCTTGATGATCCGTTTGGCAGAGGAAAGCAAATTCTAGAACATTCTTGATGACTTGCTGATCATATGATGTGGTCATAATAAATATTGATTATTTATGACCAAGGACGATCCTATGTAAATTCCTTCTAACGTTGTGGGTGCTGTCTCAGTAATTATTGAAGACATGGGACCCAGGTGGCATTGGATCCTTGCTGAAAAAGAAGCTGGACTAAATAGTCTTTGGGGCTCCATGAATTCTGATGTACGCATCAGTGACTCCAGGATGCTGGAAGTGCAGTGGTAGGTGGTCTGAGATCTGGGGCCAAACTGAACTCTCTTTCTTCTCCATCTGTATTTTTCTTCCTTTCTCTCGTCGGATCCAGAGTTCCAACTGTTTTTGTTAGTCACTCCATTCGGCTGCCTCCTGATTTAAACTGCCATGGGAGACCGGATCTGAGAGTCTTCAACCGAGTTCTCATTATTTTTCTAACTTTGCTTTGTCCTTTTCTTCTTAGCCCAAATGACTGATTTTTTTGGAGAAGAGCCTTCCATGCTTATCTCATACCATGGGGGTGAAACGCTTTCTTAAAGGCAAGACTGTAAATGTTTTCATCCTTGCAGGCCATAGGGTCTCTGTTGCAGCTCCTCAACTCTGCCCTTAGAAAACAAAGGCAGCCCCAGACAATACGCAAATGAACGCGTATGGCAGTGCTCCAAGAAAACTGTGTTTACAAAAGCAAGCTGCACTGGTTTGGCTCATGGGCCACAGTTTGCCAGCTCCTGCTATAGACTGAGCCCTCGCCTACCGTGTCTGTGTGGGGCCCTGTCTGGGCGTGTTCTTCTTCCCTGTACTTAAGGACACTCACACGTTTTATATTTTTTGTAGGTTTTCTGTTTCTTGTCAGTCACCCCCTGCACAAGGAAAGCACCACAGGGCAGGGACTTCACCGCATGTGTCCTGTTGATTCCTGTGTATGCTGCACAAAGTTTTGCTGTGTTAGGTGTTCAGTAACTAGTGGAAACATTAACTGCTTGCCAGTTGGGACCCTCTTGCAGTCCCATGTTTGGGCTGATTCCTGTCTTCTTTTGTGTGGTCATCTCTGTGTTCATGTACTGCTTAGCAGCTGAGCTCTTGGCTTGTGTGTCTTTGGAGGGGGCCCCTTTGGGTGTTCCGGGACCCCTGTGTGGGCTGGGGGTGAGGGGTGGGATTTCTTGGGCCAGATGCTTGTTAAATTGTGGGGCTGGAACATGAACTGAATTTATTTGAGTCATATGGGTGATTTGTCCTTTTGAGTACATTCTGGGCAAAACAATTGCCTTGTGATGCTGCCCGGATTTGGAGCAGTCCCAGCCCTGGGTGGGCAGCTTTGTGCTTTCTGGGCCTGAGAGTCTGCGTACCATCCACAGCTCTCCCTGTAAGGATGAAAGCGAGTTTCATAGCCCCTCGTGGACACCCACGCCGGGAGTTCCGGCTGTTCTTAAAGGTCAATGGTCTCCTGCCACCTCTTTTTGGAACAGTCGTGTGGATCAGACCTTCTTGGGTTCCATCGTGCCCTGCGTGTTGGGGAACTGTCATGATGTGCAGTGTGGCCTCTTCCCTGTGTGCTGACTAAGCCCTGGGATGGAGGTCAGGGGCACAAAGACCTGCATGACCCAAGTCCTCATTCTGGGAGGTTGTGCCTCTTCGAGGAGACGGGACACACTCTTAAGAGATCACAGTCTGGAGCTGGGGCAGCAGACAAATGTAGTCTGTCATCAGTTCCTTCTGGCCAGGTGACTGATTCAGGGTAGCTTTTCAGTGCTGGCTTTGAGCCTTAAAGGATGAGTTTGTTTCAGCAGGAAAGAGAAAAAGGACGGGTGAAGATGAGACAGGCAGAGGATGTGGCAGAGCTGAGAATCCTGGATGTGCGTAGCGGGCTCGGTGGGCAGGGTGGCCTGGGCTGTGCTTCGGAGGGTGAAGGGTGGACAGCATTCGATATCATTGCCAGATCTGTGTGTGCACAGTAGAGACTGCTTCTCAGCTGCCACGACATATTGCTGATTCTTGTTTTTTGGTGTTAGGGCCTCTAGGCTTTTAGAGGGAAAAAAACCCAAAACATTGTGTTCTAATTCACCCGGCACAGAATTAAATTCCCCAACCAGCATAATACTGATCTAATCCTGAGTGTTCATGAAAACTCCTGACAGAGAAAGAGTTTGTACAAGGATCCATTCAATTCCCTTGAGTTCAAGACATTTCATGTTGAGCCACTTGGCTTTGTGACAACAGACCAAGTATAGCATGTATAATAGGTAAGAGGCACACACGTACATTCATGATGAATGAACACATTTGTAAAAGCTCAATGTTTTTATGAATAAAAGTTCCACGGTGATGGGATTTCCCTGGTGTTATGGTGCAGGCAGGCTTTGGTTTGGCAGTTGACTTGTATATTTGCTTGCAGAATGTCTTTCCATGCTGGGTCTCAGTGTGGTTTGAAAGCAATAGAGTATGTGGATGCCAAAGCGGGGCAGCTCTTGACGGTGCTTCCTCTGGTGGCCCTTTGCAGAGCTAGCACAGCTTCTCCTGGGGATAAATGGGCCTCCACTGACCTTTGTTGGACATTCTCTCCTCTCCCTCCTTCCCATCTGTCTCTGTCTTGTCTCCCACCTTTCTGCAGAGCCACCAACCAAATACCAAATCTCTCAACCAGAAGTTTACGTGGCTGCGCCAGGGGAGTCGCTAGAGTTGCGCTGCCTGTTGAAAGATGCCGCCCTGATCAGTTGGACTAAGGATGGGGTACACTTGGGGCCCAACAATAGGACAGTGCTTATTGGGGAATACTTGCAGATAAAAGGCGCCACACCTAGAGACTCCGGCCTCTATGCTTGTACTGCCTCTAGGACTGTAGACAGTGAAACTTGGTACTTCATGGTGAATATCACAGGTGAGTTGGCCTGCGAGTGCTATGCTCTCTCTTCTCTGTAGTCATTTTCTGGGTAGAATTTTTTTCAGCCAAGGGAGATCACAGTGAGGCGTGCCCGCTTGGCTGTGTTTGTTACTGATCCTTTCCATTTTTATTTATTTTTTGCTTTTTGGAGACAGGGTCTTGCTTTGTAGTTCAGGCTGGCCCTGAGCTCACTATGGTGCCCAGGCAAGCCGCTGCGAACTCAGCAATCCTCCCGTCTCTGCCTCCCGAGTGCTGGGATTACAGGCGTGAGCCACCACGTCCGGCATTGTAGTATGCGATGTTGATTGTTGGTAGGTGTGTCTCCACACCCAGCATTATATGTGGTTACCAGGGATCGAACTCAGGTCCTTGCGCTTGCGAGGCAGGTGCCGGAACCACTGAGCTAACCCTCCGGCCCTCCATTTTTAATTATTTTTAAGACAGGGTATTTTTGTGTTGCTCTATGAGACTCAAACTCCAGAGTGATTTTCCTGCCTCAGCCTCCCAACTAACTGGGACTGTCGGTCCCATCCGGCTGACCCTGATTTACTTTTGAAATTCTGGAATCTGACGCACCAGAGAAGCTACTCATTACAAATGACAGAGCTCTCTTGTGCAAAGTAACATGGTCTTTTTAAGCTGAAACACATTATATAAAATCAGAATCTCTTTTTTCCTCCAGATCTTCAATATTCTTGGCATTTAGAATACAGGATTGAAATTTGAAAGGTCCAGATTTCTATTCCTTGATTAAGATTTGAGTTTCTCGCCTCAGCTTTCCTTCCACGCAGTGAGAAGGACCAAACAGGCCCCCTTGGTGGGGAGTTTACACTTCTGCTTTCACATCACTTGGTAACTACCAGAAGGGCCACAGAGGGGCTCGGTCTTGTTAATTCTGTTCTGAAAGGGGATCCACATGACTTTGTGGGGAAAATTTTTTTGACTACTACATAGTAAATTTGTTGGAGGCATGAATCCATTTGAAGCTTAAAATCCAGTTGCAGGGTCTCCAGTTTTATAGTGTGTTTAAATAACGTGAAAGCAGAAAACTAAGAATCGTAATAGAGGCCGACTATCATCATGGAGAGACACGTTAAGCCATTAAAACCATTTTAACTAAACATGGTCTGAGACTTTTCTTGTGGGCTCCTGGGTTATTGAATTCACTCACGTTAGAGAAAGTCTGGCTTCATTGCAGATAATTGTGAATTTTGACTTTGCAAAAGCACATCCATGGATATGTTCTTTCGTACACAGATGCCATCTCATCCGGGGATGATGAGGACGACACAGATGGCTCTGAAGATTTTGTCAGTGAGAACAGTAACAACAAGAGTAAGTAACCGCCCACTCTGGAGGGCCTCAGGAGAGGAGCGGAGGGGAGTCCTGGCTGTCACCTGTCTTCCTGTCAACTCCTCGGCACTGTGTTGTGTCCCGTGGCCCTGACTGTCCCCTGCTGTGTCTACTGTCCCAGTTTTCAAACTGATGAATAAACCAGTGCTGCTGTCCACCTTTCTCTATTGCTCGTCCTTTCTTCTTGTGTCACTGCTCAAACCAGTTACTACTTTCTCTCCTTGATTTTCCTTTTCCCTTTGGTTTTTTACTGTCTGGAGTCATAAAGCTAGGACCATGTACCATCTTGGTTTTCCTCATAACCACTGATGCTGCTAGACTTAACCCAGTGGTTGGGTCTTGACCATGGTAGATATTCCACCCTGGTCCTCTAGAACATTTGTCAATATGTGGTTGTCCCACTGGACGCCCAGTGACATTTCACAGGTGAAGACCAAGAATGCTGCTGGTGAATATGGTATCTTAAAATGCGCAGCTCAGCTCTTGTGATGGAAAATTATCTTGTCCAAAATGCCAGCTGAGGCTGAGTAACCCTGGCTTTCTAAAACATGTGCCTCATGTACGCGGAAATAAGGAAAATATTCTTCGCTTTGTAGATAGGAATGGGAAAGGGGCCTGAGGGTTTTTTTTTTGTTTTGTTTTTTTTATCTTAAGGCACTTAACAACGCTACACTTGAGTGTTTCCTTAGTGACTAAGAAAGTGCCTGGGTTCTTGGAGCTGGGCAGCCTAGTTTTGAATCCTTTCTCTCTTCTAAGTTACTCACTGAACTTCTGTGCTTGTTTCTTAAACTGTAAGATGGTAGTGATAATAATATCTTTTGGGTTGTTGGGAGAATTAAGTGACAGCATTTGTCCTGTGGTCAGGAGAGTGATGGTGAATGCTTGCTCCATTAGGACAGCAAAATACAGCCTTGGTTGCGTTCACCAATGACACGACTGGGATTTTCCACAAGGATGGCACATTGGCCACTGGGATTCTGTGCTTACGTGGGGTTCTGTGTGCTCTTTCTACATTTTCTCAAAAGGACAGTTAAGTATATGTAAACGTGGGCTGAATAATTAGACAATTAGTTATTTAAAAAGGCATGGGATTTTTAAAAATAGACTTTAGAATCAGTTTGAGGCTTATAGCAAAATTAAGGGGAAGCTGCAGAGATTGTTCACAACCTCTTGCCCCCTACACAGATGGCTCCTCCCATAGTCAGCATCCTTTCCAGCCTCTCTGCTGCAGTTGATGAATGTTATAATCACCCAAACTTCGTCATTTAAACTGGCTTCATTCTTAGTGTGATACTTTCTGTGCATTTGGACATGTGGGAAATGACCTTAGCCTCCCTTGTTGTATTGTACAGAGTAGTTTTTACTACCCTACAAATCTGTACTCCGCTTCTTCATGTCTCCCTCCCTACCAAACTTTTCATTGTCTCCCGAGTTTTGCCTTCTAGAATGTGATATTGTTGGAATCTGGGCACTCCGTAGCTTTCTCAGATTGGCGTCTTCTATTTTGCAGTATATATTTATGTTTCCTCTTTTGTTTTGATAATATCTTATTCCTTTTCAGCACTCAGAACCTTTCTGTTGTCTGTTAGTACCACAGTTTATTTACCTACTTTCAAGGACTTTTTAGCTATTTCCAAGTTTTAGTAGTTATGAATAAAGCTGCTACAAATATCTGTGTGCAGGATTTTTATTTAGATGTAAGTTTTCAAGTTGGTTAAGCAGTAAGGAGTATGATTATTCGGTGAGATGGTAAGGGTATGTTCAGACTGAAGGGAATCACCAACCTGGTTTCCAAAGTAGCCGTACAGTTTTGCATTCCTACCAGCCGTGAACATGTACCTGTTGCCCCTATCCTTCCCAGTGCGTGGTGCCGTCAGTATTCTGGAGTTGGCCATTACAGTAGATGTGTAACGATATCTCCTTGTGTTAATTTGCATTCTTCTCATGATAGATGATGTGAAACAGGCGTTTTATCTGCTGTGTGTCTTCTTTGACAAGGCCTTTGGCACATTCTTTAAGTGAGTTATGTTCCTACTATTAAATAGTAAGGGTTCTTTGTATATCTTGTATACAGTGCTTTGTTTTTAGGAAATACTTCTTTTCCTCTGTGGCTCGCCTTTCCATTTTTTTGACAGCATCTATCCCGGAGCAATATTTATTTATTAAATTTTAATTTTTCCTGTAGCAGGGATTGAACTCAGGTCCTTATGCTTGCAAGGCAACTGAGCTAAGTCCATGGCCCAGAGCAAAATTTTTAATTTATATCAGGTCCAGCTTATCAGTTTTTTCATGGATCGTGCCATTGTGTCATATCTGAAATGACTTCAGTAAGTCCAATTTCAACTCTGTTGTCTCATAGGTGTTTTTTAATTTTCTGTTTTAAATTTGGATCATAATTGTGATGTTTTAAGTTAATTTTTGTAGGTTCTGTGTCTAGATTTCTTTTTAATCTGTAAATAGTCCAGTTGCTACTGCATCTTTTGTGAAAAAACAATTATTTAGCCTAGGGCTTTTAAACATTACTAGTACATCTGGGCTTGGTGGCTCAAGTCTGTAATCCCAGCATTCGGGAGGCAGAGGCAGGAGGACTGCTGAGTTCGAGGCTTGCCTGGGCTACATAGTGAGCTCAGGGCCAGCCTGAACTACAAAGCGAGACCCCATCTCACACACACACACGAAAATTACTAGTACAGGGCCAGATTTAGCTCAGTGGTTCCTGTGCCTACCTAGCAAGTACAAGGTCCTGAGTTTGATTTCTGGTAACCACTAACAATACTGGGCATGGTGACTCACGCCCATCAGCAATCAGTACCACATACCACAGTGCTGGGGGCGGTGGCTCTCGCCTGTAATTCCAGCACTCGGAAGGCAGAGGCAGGAGGACTGCTGAGTTTGAGGCTTGCCTGGGCTACATAGTGAGCTCAGGGCCAGCCTGAACTACAAAAAGAGACCCTGTATTAAAAAAAAAAAAATCCTACTACATATTTGCTGTATGTAAAGTTTTCGTGTTACGAAGTTGGTCCGCGCACTTAACACATCTCAATTCTTTTTTATTCCCCCTACGCTTTCCCCTCCGCACCCACTTTCCTACTTCCAGGTCTCAATCACCTGCCCCCATTTTAATTATTGTTGCTAAGAAGAGCATATAGATGTTATTACGTACCTGGGATAAATGTGTGTGTTAAAGGTAGATCTGTTCCTGAGTCACCTAGCAGTCTGGGCAAAAATGGAAATGTTTTGATTTAGATAGCTTTTACTTTCTGGCAAGAAGAAGCTTGGAGTGGAGGTTTACAAAATGCTATCTCTGGGTGGGCTACATTAGCATCATGTGGCAATTTGTTAGAAACTGCTATTCTCAGACCCACTGAGCAGAAACGGAGAGTAAAGTATGAGAAGCACTGGCTCAGAACACATACAGGGAGATCCTCCCAGAACTGGAGTTTACCATTAGCTGTCTGGCCCATAAAACAGTGAGTGATAAGGTGAGTGAATGTGTCTTCTGTGTTGTGAACCAGCCCACTGATGGAACCCTGAAGGGACTCTCAGTTATAAGGACGCCCTAGT
The DNA here is from genome assembly GCA_004025085.1 of Thryonomys swinderianus. Classification (NCBI taxonomy): domain Eukaryota; kingdom Metazoa; phylum Chordata; class Mammalia; order Rodentia; family Thryonomyidae; genus Thryonomys; species Thryonomys swinderianus. The sequence continues at coordinate 57,957 of PVIC010000230.1, forward strand.
GCAGCAGAGCGTGTTGCTGGTGTCTCTGGCTCTGGCTCAAAGCTGGAGGCAGAGAAGTCAGGGGCTGCCCTGACTGTTGACTAAGTCCACACCTCCAGGCACCTTGGAAGGTGGGCCGAGCAGTTCCTCTGAAAACTCTGACTCAGGGGCCGAAGGCAGAGCTGAGTTAGGCCTATTGCCTGTGGGCGTCCCAGGGTCATGCTGGGGGCAGCGTGGGAATATTTGCATAGTTGGTTGTTTGCCGCTCGTAAGTGGCACACGTGGGCCTCCTTTGCCCGTGGCTTGCTGTGCTGGGGGGTCACGTGCCCTGCCTGGGCACACTTCGTGGAAAGCCACGGGAAGGACTGGGATGTGCAGCAGATACAGGTTATGCTCCTGCCAGGCTGCGTGGGGGACGTGGCTCTCTGGTGACTCCGAAGGCTGGCCCACAGTGCACTCTGGGTTTGCATGGTGGCCGTTTGCCTGACTGGCCTGTGCCCTGCAGAGGGGCCCAGCTGAAGAGCGCCGTATGTAACGATTGCCAGACAGTAGTGCGTTTGCCATCCTTTCACCTTGCAAGCAGGCCTTTTTGTAATTAGCTCTCGAATGACACCAGCTCTGTCCTGAAACAAGTGCTCTGCAGTGATTAAGGGCAAGTGTTAGCTGTACCAGGGAGATACTGCCGTCGGGAGGTGCCTCTGTTTGGTGCCTGTGAAACATTAGATGCTATTTAAAGTGATAGCAGTTCTTAGTTGGCTACTTGGCCTCTGCCATCTGTTAGTGTGATTAGGCTGGTCTGATTCACAGGTGGAGCCTGGGGCTGCTGAGATTAAGCAGCTGTGGCCTGTGTGGACAGAGGAATGCCATGGCTGGGGTAATTGGCAAGGCAGGAAAGGGGATGTTGCCATTAAAACAATTTTTTGCCACCTCAAGTGTCAAATGCCTGACCTGGTTAATAGGGAAAATTGCAGAAGCGCCAAATTCTTTGCCTTTTCAACCACCTGGAAACACCCATGCGTCCACATTGGTTCCTTTGGTGCCTTCTGATTGTCTGGAAATGCCAGGGGGTGTACTTGAATGTTTCTCTTTAGGAAGGTTACCAAGTGCTGCGCTGCTGACCCTGTCCTAGCAGTGACATGGGGTGGGGGTCTTTGCCTGGGACGTTTTTGTCTCACTGTATATATGGTATTGCATATTTAATTCTGCTTCTATCTTCTAGCTTGAAAAAAACACATTACAGGTTATTCCTTTCACTGTTATACTAGAGTCCTACCTGTATCTTTGTGGTGCTTACAAATAAGAAGGCAAACTTAGCTACAGCTACAGACCTTTTCAGATCTGCACAGAGTACAGAAAGCATGGTAGCCAAATGCGATGGCAGAGATAATGTCAAGAATTCAGGTGAGGTCCTGGGTTGAATGCCAGCCCTTGGTGGGAGGGGGAAAGAGAACAGGAAGGAGAGGGGAGGGGATGAAAAAATTAAGGTAGGGTGACCAAATTTTGGCCAAGAAAGTGGTATCTATTCGTATCAAGGTCTCGTTTGATTTCTTTGGGACTATTTTGCAGTAGCCAGGTCACTCCTAACACTTAACTCTTCTGCACCAAGCAGACCTCTTTGTTCATACGGGCAGAGTGGTTGGCTCGTTTTGAGCATCCATATGTTGTTTTGTCCTATCATGTGCAACATGACCTAGTATCTCAGGCTTGCTTTTCTCAGTAGGTGATTTACTTCTCCAGGGCAAGAGCCAGTCTTGCTATTGAATGGATACTTTGTGAAATTATAGGCCTTATGTTCATTATGTGTGGATCGCATTAAAAGTGGGACAGCAATGTTCAAGTCTGGTCTATACCTGAAGAAAGTGAGCTGGTGTTTCTCAAATAATTCTCCTTGGTACCCTGTTTCAGAATAATTCACCACCAAAAATGAAATAAATTTGGTACACACTGCATGCAGTCATCCTTGGATAGATATATTGCTCTATAGCTTAGTACAACTTCTGAGCAGTTCTACAGAAAAAATAACTGTGTAAGTTTTCCTTTTTCAGGCTTTCCCAAAATTACTGGACATAAGACTCTTTTTAAAATACAGCATCTTCCAAAAAATTATATATGTCAGGAAAAAAAACCTTATAAATATTTTAATACTAAATTTATTATTTATTAATACAAGTTACCTTTGGCCTCTACAATTTGAAGAAGTACGCAAATTGGTAGCCATTAGCATCCAGACATATATTAGTATGGCGGACTGCTAAGTGTGTATATACTTTTTCAGACTCTGTATAGCATCTATTAACATGCTGTTGCACATGGATAGAAAACCCCAGAATGGGTTGGTTTGGTGAATCCCTCCTTCCCAAGTCAAGTCTTCTATCACAGATATGAAGGGTACTCCCTGGTAATAGTTTAGCAGCTGACTGGCGGATGACCTCACACTTACCGTAGCTCTAGATGTTTCTCCAAGCAGAGCAATGCTGTGATGTCATGAGAAGCCTGGTTGCCAGGAAACACTGCAGCTACACATGCCCTTCAGTGAAACACATTTTCTCTGGACAGAAAGTTACAATTTCAGATGCTGATTTTTGAAACCCATCCAGCCTGAGGATTTTGGAAAGATTTCAGAATTTGTGCTGTAACATAGGAAAGTGTAACTTAACTAGTCCTTTTCTGGCCTAGCTAGTAGGTAGCTTGATGGGTTATATGGCAGCAAAGTATGTTGACATACATGATTATCTATGTTGGGGATTTTTATTAACTTCAGCTGATGTTTAGTGATAATATTT